>WNGS01135237.1:21654296-21672506 GCA_020271785.1 Procambarus virginalis
TCCTAGCAAACGTGCTGTAGTTATTTTTACCTACAGCACGTTTGTAAGGATTCAACGTGAGGTAATAATTCACCTCTAAGTAGTATGATAAAATAATAAAAATATTTATTTAGGAAAAGTACATACATAGATGCAGAGTTACAAACATTCTGATTTATTTATAGATAGAGGTAGTACATACAATACCTAAAGCCACTAGTACGCATGGCGTTTCGGGCAAGGTGAGTGGGGGAAAAAATACTTAGACTAAAACTGAAAGTAATTGAGCTTAAAGTATAATTTGCGTTGAAAGAAAAACAAATAAAAGATAAAAAAGGGGGGAACATGATAGAAAATAGCCAAAATACAAGTTGGTCAGCAAACAGCATTGTTTAAAAAAATAGTAAGACATGGGTTGACATTTAGGGTAAGGTAGGTTACAGGGAGTTTTAGTAGTACTTAGTTTTCATCTTAAACTGTTTGAGAGAGGTACAGTCTTGACATGATGGGAAGGTCATTCCACATTCTGGGTCCCTTGATTTGTAGAGCATTTCTAGTTTGATTAAGTCGTACCCTTGGAATATCAAATAGGTATTTGTTTCTGGTGAGGTGCCCATGGGTTCTGTTACACCTTCTAAGAAACTTTTAAGGTCAGGATTGACGTTGCAATTCAGAGTTTTAAATATATAGAGTACACAAGAGAGATGTGCAGTGACTTAAATCTAACATATTCAGAGATTTGAGTAAGGGTACCGAGTGCTATCTGGGGCCAGAGTTTGATATTGTTCTAATAGAAGCTTTGTGTTGGGTAATTAGAGGACGTAAATGATTTTGGGTTGTAGAACCCCAAGCACAAATACCATAGTTGAGATAAGGATAGATGAGAGAGTAATAGAGCGTCACCAGGGCAGGGCGAGATACATAATACCTGATCTTAGAAAGAACGCCAACAGTTTTAGAAGCTTTTTTTGCTATATTTAGAATGTGTCCCTGGAAATTCAGCTTGTTATCGATGAGGACACCAAGAAATTTACCTTCAACTTTACTACTGGTTTGTACATTGTTTATTCTTAGATTAATTTCATTTGAGGATTTATTTCCAAACAAAATATATAAAGTTTTGTCAATGTTAAGGGTGAGTTTGTTAGCAGTTAGCCAAAGATGGACTTTATTTAATTCAGTATTCACAGTGACATTTAGAGCAAGAGGGTCAGGACTGGAGAAAATGAAAGTTGTCATCAGCAAATAAGATTGGTTTGAGGTGTTGAGAGGCATTTGGAAGGTCATTAATGTAGATGAGAAAGAGGAGAGGACCAAGTATGCTGCCCTGTGGAACATCAATGTTTATGGATAGTGTAGAAACATACTGGAGCCTGTCAGTAAGGTAAGACTGAAGGTATTGCATTGAGTGACCTCTGACTCCATAATGATATAATTTAAGAAGAAGGTTTTGGTGGTTGACAGTGTCAAAAGCCTTACGTAGGTCACAAATAACCCAATAGGGAACTCATTTTTATCAAGAGCTGCATGTATCAAGTTAATCATATTAATAAATGCATCGTTAGTACTTTTTTGGGGTCTGAAGGCGTATTGACAAGAGTTAAGTATATTGAGTTTGGCTAGATAAGAGTAAAGCTGCTTGTAGATTAGTTTTTCAAATATTTTTGACAAGTTTGGCAGGATTAATATAGGTCTGTAGTTGTTAACATCAGTGAGATCACCACATTTGTGGACAAGGGTTACTCTCGCTTTTTTTTTTTAGGATATCTGGAAAGGTTTGGAGTTCAAGTGATTGTGAAGAGCAATGCAATGGCAGGAGGTAGAAATCTGGAGGTAAAGATTTACTCATCCATGCTGTCTAAAATAATTAGAAGAGCCAAATAAAAGTGTTTCACATATTTACATAAATTGATTGACAGCGTCTTTTATATATGGTAACATTACTGGGTATCAACTGGCGTGAGAAAATCCCAGTAAAGGCTAGTGAGAAGCATCTGGGTGATATTATACCCTCAATGAGCTCGCTTATAACATTTTGGTTGTTATCAAGTTGTTATTGGGAATTAATGTCTTAGTTTGTATAGTTGACCATACGGTGGTGACCTTGGTGAGCTAAAATGTACAAAGGTTACGTTCTCGACTCACAGTTGAGGATCCTGGGATCGATCCCTTGGGCGTGACAGAACTGGTTGGATATGTTTCCTTTCACCTAATGCCTCTGTTCACCTAGCAGTAAATAGGTACCAGAGAGGCAGTAAACTGCTTGTGGGGTTGCTTCCTGGATGGGATGGTGGGGGGGTCTATACAGTTCCACCTCGCTGGAGACCCCAACAGAAGCCTAAATTATATATACACAAGCTTCCCTGTCCCCGATAAAAAGGATTATTATTATGTTCAACGCGTATATTAGGACTTACTTGACCATTCTCGCACTTATTTTGAATTGCCGCCTTGCCTGGTGAATTCACTCAAACTAAAAGAAATAATTCGCAGACGAATGATTTCTTGTCATAAAATAATTAATCATCCAGCTAACAGCATTAGCTCATTTTTCAGGCATTCGCTTACCAGCGGTCACTCTAGCACTGCTGACATGCCGGCCTGGGTACACAAGGCCCTTCACATAATAGTCTGACAAGTGTACAAGATAAAATAAAACACATAGCAACGAAAAACTTGGGAGTCCCGAGCTGGATACTTAATATTAGGAATCTTTCCCACAAAGAAATAGCTTTTGGGCAAGCAATTTCAATCCTCCAGAAAGTTAGGCTCCTGTAACATGAGACGTGAGCTCAGAGGGCCTTTCTCTCAGGCTGTTCTTATTTATTTATTCATATACAAGAAGGTACATTGGGTTTGTGAGAATACATAGCATAGTATTTACAATCTTGTAAAGCCACTAGTACGCGCAGCGTTTCTTGAGATGTTAATGATGTACAACTGAGGATGTCTCTGAAATTAATTTTTTTTTATATATCTTTTCCACTTGAGTAATATTCCAGTTTTTGAGTGGGTTCGTAATGCATACATTAAGATAAATAGCTAATATTCTGTATATGTTGGTGTCAATATATCTCTCTCTCAGTGATTAATTTATACTTATGACAACTAATATTCACATAACGAAAAGTTTATTGAAAAGAAAAATGTAAATACCTGTTTACATAGATATATGGATATGAGGAAGGTCATTAATTCTGGCACTCGTGATCACATACACAGGTGCACAGAGTCACTGGTGCACAGTCACTGGTGCACAGACTCACAGGTGCACAGACTCACAGGTGCACAGACTCACAGGCGCACAGACTCACAGATGCACAGAGTCACAGGTGCACAGACTGCATTTTCCTGGATTGCCAAAAAGCCTTTGACACAGTACCGCACAAAAGGCTGTTAAAAAAGTTGGAGCAACAGGCAGGAGTAAAAGGGAAGGTGCTCCAGTGGATAAGGGAGTACTTAAGCAACAGGAAACAGCGAGTAACGGTGAGGGGGGAGACATCAGAGTGGCGAGATGTCACCAGCGGAGTCCCACAGGGCTCAGTACTTGGACCCATCCTGTTTCTAATATATGTGAACGATCTTCCGGAGGGTATAGACTCATTCCTCTCAATGTTTGCTGATGATGCAAAAATTATGAGAAGAATCAAGACGGATGAAGATAGACAGAGACTACAGGATGACCTGGATAAACTGGAGGAATGGTCTAGAAAATGGCTGCTAAAGTTCAACTCGGGAAAGTGTAAGGTGATGAAATTAGGAGACGGGAGCAGGAGGCTGAACACAAGGTATCATTTGGGAGGGGAAATCCTGCAAGTCAAATAGAGAGAAAGATCTGGGGGTTGATATCACACCAAACCTGTCCCCAGAAGCTCACATCAAAAGAATATCATCAGCGGCATATGCTAGACTGGCCAACATAAGAACTGCCTTTAGAAATTTGTGTAAGGAATCTTTCAGAACCCTGTATACCACTTATGTAAGACCAATCCTGGAGTATGCAGCTCCAGCCTGGAGTCCATACCTAGTTAAACACGCGGACAAAGACAAACTCTTCACCACGGGTGGGACACGAACAAGGGGACACAGGTGGAAACTTAGTACCCAGATGAGCCACAGAGACGTTAGAAAGAATTTTTCAGTGTCAGAGTAGTTAAAAAATGGAATGCACTAGGAAGTGATGTGGTGGAGGCTGACTCCATACACAGTTTCAAATGTAGATATGATAGAGCCCAGTAGGCTCAGGAATCTGTACACCTGTTGATTGACAGTTGAGATGCGGGACCAAAGAGCCAAAGCTCAACCCCCGCAAGCACAATTAGGTGAGTACAGACTCACAGGTGCACAGACTCACAGGTGCACAGTCACAGGTGCACAGACTCACAGAGTCACAGGTGCACAGACTCACAGATGCACAGAGTCACAGGCGCACAGACTCACAGATGCACAGTCACAGGTGCACAGACTCACAGACTCACAGAGTCACAGGTGCACAGACTCACAGATGCACAGGCGCACAGACTCACAGATGCACAGACTCACAGTCACAGGTGCACAGACTCACAGATGCACAGAGTCACAGGTGCACAGACTCACAGATGCACAGTCACAGGTGCACAGACTCACAGGTGCATAGACTCACAGGTACACAGACTCACAGGTGCATAGACTCACAGGTACACAGACTCACAGTTACACAGACTCACAGGTACACAGACTCACAGGTACACAGACTCACAGGTACATAGACTCACAGGTACACAGACTCACAGGTACACAGACTCACAGTTACACAGACTCACAGGTACACAGACTCACAGGTACACAGACTCACAGGTACATAGACTCACAGGTACACAGACTCACAGGTACATAGACTCACAGGTACACAGACTCACAGGTACATAGACTCACAGGTACACAGACTCACAGGTACACAGACTCACAGGTACATAGACTCACACGTACATAGACTCACAGTTACAGACTCACAGGTACACAGGCTCACAGGTACACAGGCTCACAGGTACACAGACTCACAGGTACACAGACTCACAGGTTGATACCTGGTTGATGGGGTTCTGGGAGTTCTTCTACTCCCCAAGCCCGGCCCGAGGCCAGGCTCGACTTGTGAGAGCTTGGTCCACCAGGCTATTGCTTGGAGCGGCCCGCAGGCCCACATACCCACCACAGCCCGGCTGGTCCGGAACTTCTCTTAGAAAACAGTCCAGTTTTCTCTTGAAGATGTCCACGGTTGTTCCGGCAATATTTCTTATAGTCGCTGGGAGGATGTTGAACAACCGCGGACCTCTGATGTTTATACAGTGCTCTCTGATTGTGCCTATGGCACCTCTGCCCTTCACTGGATCAATCTTGCATTTTCTTGCAGGTACACAGACTCACAGGTACACACTCACAGGTACACAGACTCACAGGTACACAGACTCACAGGTACATAGACTCACAGGTACACAGACTCAGAGGTACAGACTCAGAGGTACATAGACTCACAGGTACACAGACTCACAGGTACACAGACTCACAGGTACACAGACTCACAGGAACACAGACTTACAGGAACACAGACTTACAGGAACACAGACTCACAGGTACACAGACTCACAGTTACACAGACTCGCAGCTACACAGACTCGCAGGTACACAGACTCGCAGGTACACAGACTCACAGGTACACAGACTCACAGACTCACAGGTACACAGACTCACAGTTACAAAGATTCACAGGTACATAGTTACACAGACTCACGGGTACACAGACTGACAGTTATATAGACTCACAGGTACACAGACTCACAGGTACACAGACACACAGACTCACAGGTACACAAACTCAAAGGTCTACTGCCACAGGATGGGTATTTTTTATTTATTTACTTATTTATTTATACAAGAGTTCTTACCTTCGTGTACAGCCACTAGCACGCGTAGCGTCCCGGGCAGGTCCTTAATCCTGTGTTTCCCGGAATTCGACCTTGCCGAAAGCAACCCCACTTTACTGTTGGGTAAACAGAGGCTTCAGTTAAGAATTGACGCCTCCCCGGCCAGGATACGAACCCAGGACAAAGCGATCGCGAAACGCCAGGCAATTATCTTAACCACTACTCCATGGGAACTGCTATGGTTTGGAGTCCACTACCGCCCACGTTATGGGTATGGAGTCCACTACTGCCCACATTATGGGTATGGAGTCCACTACCGCCCACATTATGGGTATGGAGTCCACTACTGCCCACATTATGGGTATGGAGTCCACTACTGCCCACATTATGGGTATGGAGTCCACTACCGCCCACATTATGGGTATGGAGTCCACTACCGCCCACATTATGGGTATGGAGTCCACTACCGCCTACATTATGGGTATGGAGTCCACTACTGCCCACATTATGGGTATGGAGTCCACTACTGCCTACATTATGGGTATGGAGTCCACTACTGCCTACATTATGGGTATGGAGTCCACTACCGCCCACATTATGGGTATGGAGTCCACTACCGCCCACATTATGGGTATGGAGTCCACTACCATCCACATTATGGGTATGGAGTCCACTACTGCCTACATTATGGGTATGGAGTCCACTACCGCCTACATTATGGGTATGGAGTCCACTACCGCCCACATTATGGGTATGGAGTCCACTACCGCCTACATTATGGGTATGGAGTCCACTACTGCCTACATTATGGGTATGGAGTCCACTACCACCCACATTATGGGTATGGAGTCCACTACCGCCCACATTATGGGTATGGAGTCCACTACCACCCACATTATGGGTATGGAGTCCACTACCGCCCACATTATGGGTATGGAGTCCACTACTGCCTACATTATGGGTATGGAGTCCACTACTGCCTACATTATGGGTATGGAGTCCACTACCGCCCACATTATGGGTATGGAGTCCACTACTGCCTACATTATGGGTATGGAGTCCACTACCGCCTACATTATGGGTATGGAGTCCACTACCGCCCACATTATGGGTATGGAGTCCACTACTGCCTACATTATGGGTATGGAGTCCACTACTGCCTACATTATGGGTATGGAGTCCACTACTGCCTACATTATGGGTATGGAGTCCACTACCGCCTACATTATGGGTATGGAGTCCACTACCGCCCACATTATGGGTATGGAGTCCACTACTGCCTACATTATGGGTATGGAGTCCACTACCGCCTACATTATGGGTATGGAGTCCACTACTGCCCACAGGATGGGTATGGATGCATGATAAATGGATTAAACTACAATTTTACTTTGATCTTTCCGTCTGTAACAAGGATTTATGTTAGTTGGGTATTTTAAGAAATTCTCGTAATGCACCATACATTTTTTTCATATATAGAATTCTTACATTATATATCCCTATACTGTAGTCTGATTAATAGGTATATTTTTGGAATAACAGAATGATGTTTCATGGTATTTGACGAACTTTTCAAGCTATGGATAGTTGCCATATTTGAATTCTGAAATTGAGTAAAATTAAAGACACAAAAATATGTGGAAATATATTTTAATCTGGAAACTGAATAGATTAGTGGCGGCTTGTCGTCCCTTACATAGATATATTGGACAGGACGTTAGATTTGTATATGATATATGATTACGCTAGGACATATCTCTCATATTATATATATATATAATATATATTATTTATATATATATATTATATATATATATATATATATATATATATATATATATATATATATATATATAATATATATATATTTGTAACCTNCTATATAGGGAACGACGTTCTCGTTCCAATCTGCATCTCTTCCTCTTTTTTTAGGGGTATGCGGTTTGTACATATTTCTAGTGCTACTGAGCTTATTTTTTCCAGGCACTGGTTCAGGTTCACATTTTCTAGCTGTTCTTCCCAGTTTATTTCTGTGAAGTCCTGGTTTATTTGCTCCCAGTTTATCTGTTTATTATTGAAGTTGAATTTGCTGAAATCTCCTCCACTGGGAATTTGGACTGGTATTGAAGGTCTATTCCCCATGGGTGTCATAACTTCAATTAAGTTGTGATCTGAGTAACAGGTATTTGTAATCATTATGTTCCTGATCAATTCATCATTATTAGTGAAAATGAGGTCCAGCGTGTTCTCCTTCCTAGTTGGTTCTACTGTTTGCTGGTTTAAGGCAAACCTGTCGCACATCCGTAGCAGGTCATTTGCATGTGCCTGTTCATTAAGGCTACTTCCTGGTATTCTTTCTGATATTACTGTATTAGCCAGGTGCTTCCATTTCAGGTGCCGTAGGTTGAAGTCCCCAAGCAGGATGATGTTCGGAGCTGGATTTGTGAGGTTTTCCAAGCAGTGTTCTATTTTCATTAGTTGGTCTTTAAACTGCTGAGGGTTTGCCTCCGGTGACTTATATACAAGGACAATAACTACATTTAGGATCTCTATTTTGTTTATCAGCACTTCCACCATATCATTTGAGGTGTTTAGCAGCTCAGTACAGATGAGTGTGTCTTTGATGTATATGCTGACCCCACCCTGAAGCCGGTGTTTCCTATCACATCTGAAAAGATTGTACTCTGAGATCCATATTTCACCATCATGATAGTCCTTTGTGTGGGTTCTGTTAGGGCTGCAAACACTGCATTTGACTCATGAAGGAGACCATCTATAAAGTGAACTTTGTTGGATTTGCGTGTTTTATACCTTGAATGTTGGCAAATATAAATGATGTTATCGTGGTAGTGGAAGTGCTGGATGCCTTACTTGGTGTTAATATCTGAGGCTCCGGTAAGGAGGCCACTGTGTTTGCGTCCAGGGTGTGTTGTTTCCGAAGTGATTCGTCCAGTTTCGGTAGTGGGGCGGGTGTTGTGTGGTGTAGTACCTGTGTATTCGTTGGTAATGTGTATTCCAGTCTTGTGGGTATCTCCCTTCCCCTCTGTAATCCTGTAGTGGTTCCATCAGAGGTAGTGGTTGCGAGTGATAATTTTCTAGTTTTTACCAGTAGGACGGTAGAATTGTTTTTAGACTTAGATTTTTTTGTGGAAAATTTTTCTAAGTCCAGCTTGGGCTAGAATCGTACATTTTGGCGAAAATTCGAATTATCATGTTTCGTGTATATTCTGGGGCCAGTATTACTCTCTAGTGCGTGCAAGGGACGTAATTCTGTCCTTAAGCATTAAACAGTGATAAATTAAATTTAAATTTTGCCCCGAGGGGCGAGTTTATTGGGCAGCGCCACTCATCCTGTGAGTGGACACACACTCCATAGCAGCATGTACAACACTCCTCAATAGGAAGAAAACCTGATAGTTATGTAGCGAGTAATCCTTGTACTCGCTACATTATCTCATTATCTTAATGCATTACTAATCGCACAAGCTACAATCCTTTCCCCAATTACAGGTAATACTCTTCTCACCTTGTTGGAGGGAGCTGAGGTGTAATCACCATATAACCCAGCGATGTGAGAACAGCAAACCAGTACAATCTCCAGTCAAGAATGTAGTACTCGGCGTGGGCAGTTCTAATCGACCCAAGACGCTACAGCTTCGACACAGAGCAGACAGCAGACTACGACCGCATCCAGCTACAACGCTCTCGCTCCCCGAGTTCAGACACTCGCAATTCCCAATCGAGCCGCCACGCTCTCCCGCATAGAGCTCCACGACTCCGGCCTCACTCAGCTCTCTGCTCTGCTCCAGGCTTCGTCTCAACGTCTACGACACTGCTGTATCCAGGACTACTAAATAAATATGAAACTTACTAAACACTGTGTATCTAATCAACCCAACAACGTAACATAATCGTACGTTACAGTTACATTTTGCCGAATTTAGCTATTTTTCGAGAAAATTGTGTTGTGATTTTGTCAGAGTCCACTTGGGGTGAAAACCTCGGATTTTGATGAAAATTCGAATTAATGAGTGTTGCAACTGCCCGATGTGTCAGTATTGTTTTGTATACAGCGTCAGTATTAAATAACAGCGTAATTATATCTGGGAACAAGAAACACATTTTTGCGAATTATGGGGATTTTACGATAGTTGGGGTGACAGAATTTTTTCCGGGTGCAAAAATTTGGCAGAGTCCAGCACTGAGTAAAAACGCAAGTTTTGGTGAAAATTCAAATTTTGACAAGACAATATATGTCCTGGGATTCTGTATTAATCGCTAGAGCTGTTTAGTAACGTAAAACTAGTTATTTTCCTTCAGAACAAAAATTGTGATTTTTCAGCGTTTAAGCGAAAAAGCGCGGGACTTTGTTTTTTCAGCGCAGCTGGCCCCGCTCCATCAGTCATCAGTGGCCACGCTGCTCACCTCACGTGTGTTTAGTATTCAAGTACAGTAAATAATTTTTTTTTGAGATATATACAAGAGTTGTTACATTCTTGTACAGCCACTAGTACGCGTAGCGTTTCGGGCAGGTCCCTGGAATACGATCCCTTGCCGCGATGAATCGTTTTTTCATCCAAGTACACATTTTACTGTTGCGTTAAACAGAGGCTACAGTTAAGGATTTGCGCCCAGTAAATCCTCCCCGGCCAGGATACGAACCCATGACATAGCGCTCGCGGAACGCCAGGCCAGTACACCACTTACCACTACACCACGGAGACTGCTCCTATTCTTTAATTAATCCATCACGAGTGCTGTGCGTTAGTTATTTTATAATTTTAAATTGTTTTATATAAATTAGATTCTTTAATTTTTTTAACGTAAAGAACTTAGGTCAGTAATAAAACTGCGGGTTACTTCAAGGTTAGACACGAGTGCGGGGCAGACGCTCATTCATCGAATTCACATCAGCGATTCTCTCGATCAATCGTTGTATTTCCTATTTTGCGAATTTAGTTATTTTTCTCTTGGAAAAGAGTTGTGTTTTTATTTGTGTAAGTTCACGGTTGTAGTGAGTCCGGGTCGAGGGTGTATTGAAGGGTAGCTACAAGAGACATGGCACACCAGCAATCACAGGACATGTTTAACCCAGACAGTGACCAGTCAGTGGGGACCAGTGGGAGTGGAAGTGTAGAGGATAGCACCTCTTCCGACACCACTGGGGACCGCTCAGGTAGCTCAGCCGACGTCACAGGTGGGGTCAGTAGGACTGAGGCGACGGGGTCACGGGTTCTGCATGGGACTGGGCAGCCGAGGGTATCTTTTCGTGCCAGTACAGATACAATTATTGGCATGAGTGGGGAGTCTAGTGAGGATTCGTCCCAAGAGTGGGAGGAGCCGTCTTGGGTTCCCCCACAGACAACATCGACGCTACACCATCAGCAGGAACTACCTCACAGAACAACAATACCACAACACCTGGGTACACCTCACCCATCACTACAACAACCTCAACCCCACCCCCTATACCCACCCCATCCTCAATTCCTATATCCACCCCATCCTCATTTCCTATACCAACCCCAACCTCCATTCCTATACCAACCCTTCCCCCAACCCCAGGCCACCCATTATCCATTCCTACCTCAGGCCAACCCATACCCATTCCAACCTCAGGCAACCCACACAGTACCTCAACCCCAACCTCCATCCACACCCCAACCCGAGGCCACCCACACCATACCTCAACCCCAACCTCCATCCACACCCCAACCCGAGGCCGCCCACACCATACCTCAACCCGAACATCAACCTCAACCCAGTTCCCAACCCCAGGGCCCACCCACTTCCAGTAGCCAGTAATTTAGAAACCGTACTTGTGGTCGATCTCGAACCCACTTATGATGTGACGACTAATACTAAATTTTGTAACTAGCTCATCAAGATTGTAACTTGCTTAGCTAAATGAATTGTGGGGTTCAGTCCCTGAGCCCATTATGTGCCTCTGTAACCCTTTCCACTACCGCCCACAAGATGGGTATGGGGTGCATAATAAATGAACTAAACTAAAACTGCCACGCCCTTAACCAGAGTAGTGGGGTAACTATTCTTATTTATTATCTCCCACCGCTAACCTCCCTGAACTATATGCTTGACTGATCTCTAACCCTGTCCATGGAGGACAGAAGAAAAATGTATATATGTTGGTTAGCATTGTAAATGTGTGGCCACGTCTGTGGTAGAAAAAAAAACTGCTAACCTCTTATCACTGGTGACCACACACATCAATAATAGACAATTGTATTTCATACGAGAGAGAGAGAGACGGAAACAGACATGGACAGACAGATATATGTGTGTGTGTATATATATATATATATATATATATATATATATATATATATATATATATATATATATATATATATATATATATATATATATATATATATAAAGACAGTCAATATCTGGATGAATTAGATTGATGGATAGACAGATGGATGATATGATGGAAGAGTAGATGGATGAATAGATGGATGGATAGACGGATAGAGATAGATAGATAGATGGATGGATAGATAGATAAGTAAGTGGATGGATGGATAGATAGATAGTTAGATGGATGGATGTATAAACGGATAGATATATGGATGTATAGAAAGTTAGATGAATAGAGAAATTGATGGATAGGTATATGGTAGATGCACAGACAGGGATAGATGGTTAAACAGACTGATAGATAGATAGATAGATATATAATGGATGGATAGATAGATTGATAAATGGATGGGTATATGGATGGATAGGTGTATATATTGATGGATAGATGTTGAGATCGATGGATAAATAGGTGAATGGAAATAGACAGTTGGATAGATGAAGAAATAGATGAATAGATGGATGCATAGATGGGAGACAGACACACAGACCTGGGTAAAGCAGGGGACTCTGGGCACAAATAAAAACAAAATAAAAAAATAAAATCTTATATAATATAATGGAAAGTTCTATCATTTCATAATTTTTTTTAGAAATATATATTATTTCATGAAATCTCGACTTGTTAGGCAACTTGGCCAATTAACCTAATAGGCCAAGTTTGCAGGTAGATACACGGTTTAATGTATATTTGTATTACATCAACAATGGGTTCGAGAATGACGCACAAGTATAGACTCTAAAGTTAAATAGTTTACATATGCGATGAGCTGGTTTCATAACTGAGTTACCTATCCCTCACACCCCACGCCTCGCCCTATCCAGTAGGCAGCGGGGGATGGTTACAATCGCCCACATTTACTACCTACGGTTGGCAAACTGAGAATATTTGGCTAACATTTCTGGTAGTAGGTAATTTTGACTGAAATATTTACACATTTCGTGAACATGTGTAATAGTGTTGTCTCTAAATTCACGCATGTTTTCGTCAGTTATCCCAGCTTGGTTCTCCATCAAGTACAACAGTCTTTCGTGAGGAACAGTATCAAATGCCTTTTGACAGTCTAGAAAAATACTGTCTACCCAGCCTTCCCTTTCCTGTCTTATTTTAGTAACCGTGTCATTAAACTGAATCAAGTTTGCCAAGTACGACTTTCTATTTCTGAATCCATGCTGATTTTTTGCCACAAAGTCGATCGTCCCAAGATACTCGACCATTCTCGACCTGATTACTTTCTCCATCACTTTACAAGAAATACTTGTCAATGATACTGGTCTGTAGTTTAGTGCCTTCTTTCTATCCCCCTTTTTTATTACTGGGACTATGTTTACCTTTTTCCAGACATCTGGGAGACTTCCTATCTCAACGGTCTTATTAAAAATATTAAACAACGGGTGACAGAGTCCTTTTGCAGCCTCGCTCAGCAGGCATGGTGAGATGTGGTCTAGCTCCATTGATATTGTCACACCTAGTGCATTTGAGATAGTTTTTGATCTTTGATCGAGATCGTAGAGGTTGTTTTTTCCTCTTCCGCCGTGTCTACAATGCCATCCAATATTTCCTCTGGCAGTATTTCCTCCATCCAGTATTTCCTCTTTCCAAGGTTGCATCCTGCAACCATGGTCTCCATGCTGGTTCTAATGTAAAGACATCCTGAAATATTTCGTTAAGCTGGGTGGCAGGGATCAGACTCTTGTGAGCTGGGTGGCAGGACCAGACTCTTGTGAGCTGGGTGGCAGGGATCAGACTCTTGTGAGCTGGGTGGCAGGACCAGACTCTTGTGAGCTGGGTGGCAGGGATCAGACTCTTGTGAGCTGGGTGGCAGGGACCAGACTCTTGTATTCACTTAGTTGTATTTTACGGGGGTTGAGCTTTGCTCTTTCGGCCCGCCTCTCAACTGTTTACTAACTACACTAACTACTTTTTTTTCCACACCACACACACACACACACCCCAGGAAGCAGCCCGTGACAGCTGACTAACTCCCAGGTACCTATTTACTGCTAGGTAACAGGAGCATTCAGGGTGAAAGAAACTTTGCCCATTTGTTTCTGCCGGGTGCGGGAATCGAACCCGCGCCACAGAATTACAAGTCCTGTGCGCTATCCACCAGGCTACCTGGGCCCCTTGTGAGCTGGGTGGCAGGACCAGACTCTTGTGAGCTCGGTGGCAGGACCAGACTCTTGTGAGCTGGGTGGCAGGACCAGACTCTTGTGAGCTGGGTGGCAGGACCAGACTCTTTTGAGCTGGGTGGCAGGGATCAGACTCTTGTGAGCTGGGTGGCAGGGACCAGACTCTTGTGAGCTGGGTGGCAGGACCAGACTCTTGTGAGCTAAGTGGCAGGAACCAGACTCTTATGATCTGGGTGGCAGGACCAGACTCTTGTGAGCTGGGTGGCAGGAACCAGACTCTTGTGAGCTGGGTGGCAGGAACCAGACTCTTGTGAGCTGGGTGGCAGGAACCAGACTCTTGTGAGCTGGGTGGCAGGAACCAGACTCTTGTGAGCTGGGTGGCAGGAATCAGACTTTGAATGACTGGCAAAGAAAACAACAATAGTGACAACATAGGCTCGTGTTTAAATGTCAACAAAGAAAGTTGATACTAAATTAATTATATTTATGGCCAATTTTTTTTTTTTGAGTACGAGCGAATTTACAGACGAGACTTAAAACTGTATTTTAAATACCTTGGTCGAGGGCTTAGTGTGGCTGGTAACAACGACGACCACTAGCATCACCAACACCCACGCTTGTACGACCCGCTGCATCATGACGCTGTTGGCGAAGTCTCCCCTCGATGTTTAGACTCCGGCGCTGGTGCTTTCAGTTCGTCTTGCAGTACTGCGACGGAGGCGTCAGGAGAGAACTGTAGTCCTGGGCAGGGCTAGACCCATGTATATATACACACTCTGGTGAATGTGTTGCATGCGATCCGAGGTCAGCAGGTGGTCCGTGACGGGGCGGTAATTATCTAGTCATACTACCTGACAGGTAATCTGTGGGTGATTTAATATACCAATGCACAACTTTGGCTCGTGCTCCACCGTTAATGTTTTTTTTTTCTTTTTTTTGAGATATATACAAGAGTTGTTACATTCTTGTACAGCCACTAGTACGCGTAGCGTTTCGGGCAGGTCCCTGGAATACGATCCCCGCCGCGAAGAATCGTTTCTCAGGCAAAAAATCGTTTTCAGGCAAAATGCCGCAAATATAATAAAACACAATACTAAAATATAAATAAAGCATAGTTCCAAAAGTAAGTGATGTTACTTGTTGAAGAACATTTTGGAACAAACATAAAGTGTCTCACACTTTTGCTTTATTAGTTAGTTTAGTTTAGTTCATTTATTATACACCCCATACCCATCTTGTGGGCGGTAGTGGAAAGGGTTACAGAGACACATAATGGACTCAGGGACTGAACCCCACAATTCATTTAGCTAAGCAGTTACAATCTTGATGAGCTAGTTACAAAATTCAATATAAGTCGTGACATCAACAATGGGTTCGAGATCGACCACAAGTACAGGTTCTAAATTAAGCAACTGACATATGTATTTGAGGGAGTGATCAGGAGTCAGGTCACTAGATTCATGGAAACCAATGACCTCCACAATCCAGGCCAACTTGGATTTAGAGCAGGAAGATCATGCCTCTCACGGCTACTTGACCACTATGACAAAATCACGGAGGCATTAGAGGAAAAACAATGCAGATGTCATATACACAGATTTTGCAAAGGCATTCGAAAAATGTGACCATGGAGTGATTGCACACAAAATGAGGTCAATAGGTATAACTGGTAAAGTAGGACGCTGGATACTCAATTTCCTGTCGAACAGAACACAAAGAGTAACAGTCAATCAAGTAAAATCGAGTCCAGGCGCAGTTAAAAGCTCTGTACCTCAAGGTACAGTCCTTGCACCGCTGCTATTTCTTATTCTCATATCCGACATAGACAAAAACACAAGTCACAGCTTCGTGTCATCCTTTGCAGATGATACAAAAATCAACATGAAAATTACCTCTGCTGAAGACATTGATAAACTACAAACAGATATTAACAAAGTTTTCGATTGGGCAGCAAAAAATAACATGATGTTTAACGGTGATAAATTCCAGGTACTCAGATACGGCAAAAATGAGGATCTTAAACATAATACAGGGTACAAAACACAATCGAATCTGCCCATAGTAGGAAAGCAGCATGTCAAGGATTTGGGAATAATGATATCCGACGACCTAACGTTTAGGGAGCATAACCAAGCAAGTATTGCGTCAGCCAGAAAAATGATAGGATGGATTACGAGAACCTTCAAGTCCAGAGATCCCATCACAATGGTTGTACTCTTCAAATCACTTGTGTTGTCCCGTCTTGAGTACTGCTCGGTACTCACTTCCCCCTTCAGAGCAGGAGAGATTGCTGAAATTGAGGGAATATAGAGAACATATACGGCACGCATAGACGAGATAAAGCACCTAAATTATTGGGATCGTCTCAAAGCTCTCCAAATGTACTCACTAGAAAGGAGACGAGAGAGATATCAAATAATATACACCTGGAAGATACTGGAGGGCCAAGTACCAAATCTGCACAGTAAAATAACAACGTACTGGAGTGAACGACATGGAAGAAAATGCAGAATAGAACCAGTGAAGAGCAGAGGTGCCATGGGCACAATCAGAGAACACTGCATGAACATCAGAGGTCCACGGTTGTTCAACATCCTACCAGCAAGCATCAGAAATATTACAGGAACAGCCGTGGACATCTTCAAGAGGAAACTAGATTGTTTCCTTCAAGGAGTGCCGGACCAACCGGGCTGTGGTGGGTATGTGGGCCTGCGGGCCGCTCCAAGCAACAGCCTGGTGGACTAAACTCTCACAAGTCAAGTCTGGCCTCGGGCCGGGCTTGGGGAGTAGAAGAACTCCCAGAACCCCATCAACCAGGTATGTGGAGAGCTATAGTGTCACAATTGATATGTTTGTCCTGCACACCGCCCCCCATCCAGTGGGCAGCGGTGGATAGGTTACAATCACTCTTAGTTACTACTTACAGTTAGCAAACTGGGGATATTTGGCTAAAATTTCTGGTAGCAGATCATTTTGAATGAAATATTGACACAACGTTGGTACATTGGTTATAGAATTGTCTCTGAATTCACGTATCTTTTCTCACTCCATCACATAGTGACGAAGGGTGTGCGAATAATTTTGTTGACACAGTTTACATTTGGTCAGGTCAACATCGGCAGATAATGAGAATTCCCAGAGATACTTGTAACCGAGTCTAAGCCGAGCAGTAGTAACATCTAGAAGTCTGCTGATTTTATTAGATGATTTTATAGATGTGTGTTCCTCTTGCATGATAGTATGATGATAGATGGAATTACTGGTGTCAATTTCACTTTGCCTCAGATCTACAAGATCTTGTTGAAGTTTTCGGTGTACTGCTGCTCTCAGATTGCTCATTGACAACCAAGGTTACACTCAACGGCTCCTTTAAAGGCATATTCTTTGGCTAACTTATCAGCTCTATCTTGCATTCGGAGGCCAACATGAGATGGAGACCACATGAAATGGACTCTGTTACCATCCTCAATAATTTTGTTGTATTTGTGTCTAGCTTCGGACACGAGCATGTTACAGTTATGTCTTAAAGAGTTGAGAGCATTAGGGATGATAAGGAGTCACTTACAATTAATGTATCAAGTTTGGAGACTTGTACACATTTCAGGGCAAGGATCAAGGCAAATAGTTCGGTCTGAAGGGTGAGGCCCAGTGTTTTATACGGACTCCCCACTCAAAGTACAAGCCATCACCCATGTCAGCACAACTGCCACTTCCAGCTGCACCCTGGTGCGGTGTAGGGAACCATCAGTGTATATGATTGAGAGAGAGAATGCTCTGTGGACAGAGCATCAATATGCCTTAAGCGTTGAGCTTTGCC
>WNGS01135237.1:21679272-21695965 GCA_020271785.1 Procambarus virginalis
ATATATATATATATATTGTGACGATAATCTCTTTCAGAGAGATTGAGCCTGCTCTTCCCTACATAAAGTTACTTATACATCTACAAGAAAAATGCTACATTCAAGATACGTCTACCAGTAGCACAAAACGTTTTGACCAGGAGGCAAAACGTACCCTAAACCCCCCTTCACTCCTCCACGCCGGCTCGCCACCGTCTTCAACCAGCAAACCACCCATTCTCAGCCTGCCTGCTCCTGATTGGTGACTCGCCGACTGCACACCTGCACACTGCACCTCAACGCCATCTACCTGAGTCGATGTCTGGGCCTGCTCCAGCCATCATCTTCAGAATATTCTCGTGCTCCCAGCTGTGAACAACTACCTGATACACGTCCTGTTTATCGGTGGAGGTTCTTAGCTAGCGCTCATATTCTCAGCACCTATATTATCATTTTGCCTTTATATTATTGTTAGAGTAATTATTCACTTAGTATTTTTATGTTATATTTTTTGACTTGTGTGTTTGCACTGTACATAGCCAAGGGATTGTCTTTATTTTTGCTTTGTTTTCTATATTAATTAAAGTTTCATTGTTCATACTTTGTGTTTTGCGTGTCTTCCCTTACTTTTACCACAGACAACAGCCAAGCAGTCTCTTTTTTTTTTTGTAAATGTGACAGGCATTGACACCAGCCATTAGGAAGACTGCCGAACATCCACACTCCTACATTTTCCCGTCACATTTCATGGGGCCTGCCTAGGAGCTTCACTCAGGTACTAGAACATCAATTGTGGTAAGTGTACTTGGCTTTGCTACAGTTGCTTTTCAATATTTTTATTACTTTTATATTCATATGGTGCTGTGTGTATTGCGCATTCCGAGAGTAGCATATGGTGAGTGTTGGATAACTTTGGATTACGTGGTGACTGTAGGCCTCAGTCATTCTCTTAATTGGTCATCCCTCCCTCCGTGTTATTACTCGTGTTTACCACCTTTTGTCCCTAGGATATTTCTCACTCGGCAGATCACCATTGTGGTACTTTGGTTTGTCTTCGGGTCAAAGCACCCTATCTTCTGCAATCCGACCGAAGGAGGATAAAGAGGGCCATAGTTCCTCTAGCACGGACTTTGTTGCTGAGTTGGGACCTCAGCAGCAGTTCTCGTCACCAGTTGACAATCGCACCCCTACACGTCGGTCAGAGATGATGATATTTACTTAGGTAGGGAATTAGCTTTCTTTTTTCAGAGCACAAAGTTCGCTAATTCTGTAAGTATCATATTTCATTTGGTGGGAAAGCCTTGCTTATGTCCTATAGACTCGGCAAGGTATGCCTACATTCTTGGACTACCTAATTCACTTTTGAAGCAATTAAATGTTTCATTTGTTTTAGAAACTCAGTTTCGTTTATTTAGTAGGATTTTCTTGCCCTTATTCTCTTACATTGAGTACCGGGTACAAGATTTCCTGCGATTTTGATTTACTAATCATTTACGTTAATTATTAACAATTCCACAGGATAGGTACCAGTTGCCACGTTATCCTGTTTCTGACATTTACCATATTACAGTATATTCGTTGTACATTTATTTGCTATTCTTTCACAATGTTTCGTCTCCAAGCTTTCCGTAACGATCCAGCAGGTGAAATAGGGAACTTAAGTCGTGCCAAGAGGACCGAATTACAAGCTCTTGCACATGAGTATCAACTAGATGTTCCCTCTGGAGCCAACAAAAATGACATACACAACATAATCTTGGATTACCTTTTAGATGAAGGGAAATCGACTCTGAAACTCACGAAAATTATTCTATTGCAGATAAACATGGTCTGGCAGCAATGAAATAAAACTCGAACTTGCAAATATCGAGCGAGAACAACAAAGAGAAGCTCTCCATAAGGGAACGAGAGAGGCCCTCAAGAAAGAAGAGGCTGCCATAAGGAAGGAAGAACAGGAACGAGAGGCCGCCCTACTCAATGAACAACAAGAACGAGAGGCCGACCTCAAGGAACGAGAGGCCGCCTACTCAAAGAACAGCAGGAACGAGAGGTGGCCCTCAAAGAACGAGAGACTGCACTACTCCGTGAGCGTGAGCGAGTACAGCTTGAAGCAAAACAACGTCTCCTGGAGATGCAACGCGAGCATGACAAGAAGCAAGCTGATGTGGCTCTAGCATGTCGTCGACAAGAACTAGAGTTGGAAACTACACACCACACTCAGCGCCAACAAGCTACCACTAGTCTTCCCGTAAGTTTCAATATCTCCCATGCAAGTAAGTTAATGCCACCGTTCGTTGAGACAGAGATCGACGTCTTTTTTACCACCTTTGAGACCCTAGCTAATCAACTTAGCTGGCCTGCAGATCAATGGTCTACCCTTCTCAGAGTGCATCTTACAGGTAGAGCTGCAGTTACCCTCAGTACCTTGGCATCTGAGAATGACTACCAGACCCTGAAGCAAGCAGTTTTGGACGCCTACCTTCTCTCCACCGAAAGCTACCGACGAAAATTCCGTGATTACCTAAAGGCAAGTACCACCACCTTTCTAGAATTTGCCAATACCAAAAAGAGATATTTCATGAAATGGCTGGAAGCAGCACATGTCTCTACATTTGCAGAACTCGTCAACCTCATGCTAGTTGAAGAATTCTTGAGGCGTGTACCTCCTCCCGTCCGTTTATATTTAGCAGATAAAGAAGAAACCGACTACATCAAATGTGCAAAGTCGGCTGACACCTACAGCCTCATCCACCGGCTGACACCAGAACCACCTTCCAGTAAGAAGTCTTGGTACAGTTACGATAAAGTAAGTACAGATCAAGCGAGCTCACAATTGTATTGTAAGTATTGCAAACTCTATGGACATACCATAGATAAATGTGGGAAGTCTCAATACAAAGGCAATGAATCTACTAAACCCAAACAGACTCCTCCTAAGTCCGGTAAGCCTGTGATGAATGTTGGTGTTCCTGTTAATGATCTTTCTCTCTTCAGTAAACACCTGTATCCTGGAACTGTCTCTACCAACGGTACAGATTCGGAGGGACGTTTCAAATTGAAGATCTTGAGGGACACAGCGGCTCTTCAGTCCATAATATTGAAATCAGCTGTGCCTAATATCACCTACACCGGGGAAACCGTCCTCATCACTGACCTCACTGCTACCACTCCTTATCCACTCGCCAGAGTCCACCTGGATTGTCCCTTCGTGACCGGTGAAGTCCAAGTCGCCATCAGGGAAAAGCCTTTTCCCATGCCTGGAGTGCAACTTCTCCTGGGCAACGACTTGGCAGAAGATCTGCAACCGTCCAACCTGATCATCATGGACAAACCCCAGGTGTGTACCTCTGTAATGGATAATCCCATCTTTGAGTATGTTCCAGCAGAGGTTCAAGAAAGTGATGAAGTTTCTCCTCCGGTTTTGGTGATCACCCGTGCACAAGCTGCACGACCGCAACCAGCTGACTCTACTGCTACCGCTGTCCCTCAAGACCCTCAGAAGCTACCACCGAATCTTACTAGATTGGAGTTCCGTAAGTTACAGAGGGAAGATCTTTCATTAACACCATTATTCTTCCAGGCTGAGACTCAACCTGACAGTATCCCTGGGTTCTTCCTAGAGAACGAGTTGCTCTACCGCAGATATAGACCCAGTAATCTGAAGGAGGATGACGATTGGGCCAATGTCAAACAACTAGTGATTCCCACCAGCCTACGGCCCAATATTCTACACCTGGCCCACGGAGCACTTTCACACTATGGTTTTAACAAAACCTACCACGGAATCCGACAAGACTACTACTGGCCAGGTATGGTTAAAGCAGTAAACAGTACGTACAACAGTGTCATACATGTCAGATGGCAGGTAAACCTAACATCTCTATCCCAAGAGCTCCATTGACTCCTATCCAGGTGCCTGCGGAACCCTTCCACAGACTCATCATAGACTGTGTTGGTCCTTTACCCCGGACCAGTTCTGGCAACGCCTATATACTAACCATCCTGTGTCCTACCACCAGATTCCCCATAGCAGTTCCAGTAAAGAACATTACGGCTGCTACTGTGGTGAAACACCTATTGAAGATCTTCACCCAGTATGGATTTCCAAGGGAGGTTCAAAGTGACTGTGGCACCAACTTCACCAGTGATCTCTTCAAGAAGACACTGGAAGAGTTCAACATCACACAGGTATTGTCCAGCCCCTATCATCCTGCTTCACAGGGTTCTCTTGAGCGTAGTCATCAGACTATTAAAGCACTCCTAAAGAAATTTTGCAATGAGACCTCGAAGGATTGGGATAAACAACTTGACCTCATTATGTGTATTTTCAGAAGTCTCCCCAATGAGTCTCTAGGAGTATCTCCTTATGAGATGCTCTACGGACGTAAGTGCCGTACTCCTCTCAAAGCTTTTAAAGACTCTCTACGTAATGCCACCTTCAGTGAGCCTCAGAATGTGCCCCAGTTTCTTCAAAACTTACAACACATTCTAGAGAGTACGTAAATTTGCTAATGACAATCTATTGAAAGCCCAGGAGAGGATGAAGACTCATTACGACCAAAGCAGCAAAGTAAGGAAATTTAAACCGGGAGACTTCGTGTTGGCCTATTTTCCTATCCCAGGTTCTCCCTTGCAAAACAGGTTTTCAGGACCCTACCGCATCAAGGAGTGCAGAAACAACCACAACTACGTTCTTGAGACTCCAGATAGGCGGCGGAAGACCCAGTTGTGCCACGTCAACCTCCTGAAGCAGTATAACGGTACTCCCCCCACTGTGTTGATATCAATCTCTTCATTTAAAGGTCCATACCTCCACAGTGAGACCTTCCCTGCTTCTCCTCCCGAAAGCACTGACACTGAGTCAGTGCCTTGCAACTCGGAAATCCTAACTGATCTTCATACCTATTTGCAGGACTATAATAGTGCTCTTTTGCCATGTTCTAATCCCATTCTCGACTCGCCAGATATCACGAAGCCTTTCCTCCTCCATGTCGACGCCAGTGGTACCGGCATCGGGGGGCACCCTGATGCAACAACGAGGCGAGGAGGTTCTACCACACCAGAAGAATTACAGCACTATCGAGAAGGAGCTACTCTCCGTCGTCCTGAATTTACAGTACTTTGCACCATACCTACAAGGTGCTCGGTCTACCACCATCTACTCGGACCACAATCCCCTACGCTTCTTGCAGCAAGCCCAATTCAACAATCAACGTCTTCTACGATGGGCTTTATATCTGCAAGATTTAAACCTGGAGATCTTCTACATCAAAGGTTCTGACAACGTCATAGCCGACGCCCTCTCCAGAGTCCATGAGGTAGAGGCAGCTCCACCTACCACTCTACCATCAGAAGTAACTTGACGCAGTAGAGCAGGCTTCGGGGGAGAGTTGTGACGATAATCTCTTTCAAGAGAGATTGAGCCTGCTCTTCCCTACATAAAGTTACTTATATCATCTACAAGAATAAATGCTACATTCAAGATACGGCTACCAGTAGCACAAAACGTTTTGACCAGGAGGCAAAACGTACCCTGAACCCCCCTTTCACTCCCTCCACGCCGGCTCCTCACCCGTCTTCAACCAGCAAACCACCCATTCTCAGCCTGCCTGCTCCTGATTGGTGACTCGCCGACTGCATACCTGCACACTGCACCTTAACGCCATCTACCCAAGTCGATGTCTGGGCCTGCTCCAGCCATCATCTTCAGAATATCCTCGTGCTCCCAGCTGTGAACAACTACCTGATACACGTCCTGTTTATCGGTGGAGGTTCTCAGCTAGCGCTCATATTCTCAGCACCTATATTATCATTTTTGCCTTTATATTATTGTTAGAGTAATTATTCACTTAGTCATTTTTATGTTATGTTTTTTTACTTGTTTGCTTGCACTGTACATAGCCAAGGGATTGTCTTTATTTTTGCTTTGTTTTCTATATTAATTAAAGTTTCATTGTTCATACTTTGTGTTTTGCGTGTCTTCCCTTACTTTTACCACAGACAACAGCCAAGCAGTCTCTTTTTTTTTTTTTTTTTTTTGCAAATGTGACAGGCATTGACACCAGCCATTAGGAAGACTGCCGAACATCCACACTCCTACATTTTCCCGTCACAATATATATATATATATATTGTGACGGGAAAATGTATATATATATATATATATATATATATATACATAAAAATATAAAATGTATAATATATATATATATATATATATATATATATATATATATATATATATATAAACAGAGATAAAGACAGTCAATACCTGATTGAATTAGATTGATGGATAGACAGATCTGTAGGTGGATGGATGAATAAACGGATAGACAGATGGATAATAAGATAGAAGAGTAGATGGATGATAAGATAGAAGAGTAGATGGATGATAAGATAGAAGAGTAGATGGATGAATAGATGGATGAATAGATGGATGGATAGACGGATAGAGATGGATAGATAGATGGATGGATAGATAGATAAGTAAGTGGATGGATAGATAGATAGATAGATGGACGGATAGATAGATGGACGGATGTGTAAACGGATAGATATATGGATGTATAGAAAGTTAGATGAATGGAGAGATTGATGGATAGGTATATGGTAGATGCACATACAGGGATAGATGGTTGAACAGACTGATAGATGGATAGATATATAATAGATGGATAGATAGATTGATAAATGGATGGGTATATGGATGGATAGGTGTATATATTGATGGATAGATTGTAAAGATCGATGGATAAATTGGTGAATGGAAATAGATAGTTGGATAGATTGATGGATAGATGAAGAAATAGATGGATGCATAGATGGGAGACAGACACATAGACCTGGGTAAAGCAGGGGACTCTGGGCACAAATAAAAACAAAATAAAAAATAAAATCTTATATAATATAATGGAAAGTTCTATCATTTCATAATTTTTTTTTAGAAATATATATAATTTCAGGAAATCTCGACTTGTTGGGCAACTTGGCCTATTAACCTAATAGGCCAAGTTTGCAGGTAGATACACGGTTTAATGTATATTTGAATCTTATCAACAATGGGTTCGAGAATGACGCACAAGTATAGACTCTAAAGTTAAATAGTTTACATATGCGATGAGCTGGTTTCATAACTGAGTTACCTATCCCTCACACCCCACACCTCGCCCTATCCAGTAGGCAGCGGGGGATGGTTACAATCGCCCACATTTACTACCTACGGTTGGCAAACTGAGAATATTTGGCTAAAATTTCTGGTAGTAGGTAATTTTGACTGAAATATTTACACATTTCGTGACCATTTGTAATAGTGTTGTCTCTAAATTCACACATCTTTTCGTCAGTTATCCCAGCTTGGTTCTCCATCTTGTACAGTCTAGAAAAATACTGTCTACCCAGCCTTCCCTTTCCTGTCTTATTTTAGTAACCTTGTCATAAAACTGAATCAAGTTTGCCAAGTACGACTTTCTATTTCTGAATCCATGCTGACTTTTTGCCACAAAGTCGATCCTCCCAAGATACTCGACCATTCTCGACCTGATTACTTTCTCCATCACTTTACAAGAAATACTTGTCAATGATACTGGTCTGTAGTTTAGTGTCTTCTTTCTATCCCCCTTTTTTATTACTGGGACTATGTTTACCTTTTTCCAGACATCTGGGAAACTTCCTATCTCAACGGTCTTATTAAAAATATTAAACAACGGGTGACAGAGTCCTTTTGCAGCCTCGCTCAGCAGCCATGGTGAGATCTGGTCTGGCTCCACTGATATTGTCACGTCTAGTGCCCCCAGGATGTGCTTCTCCTCTTCCGCCGTGTCTACAATGCCATCCAGTATTTCTTCTGACCTTTCATTTGGAGCTGGTCGGCCGAGCGGACAGCACGCTGGACTTGTGATCCTGTGGTCCTGGGTTCGATTCCAGACGCCGGCGAGAAACAATGGGCAGAGTTTCTTTCACCCTATTCCCCTGTTACCTAGCAGTAAAATAGGTACCTGGGTGTTAGTCAGCTGTCGGGGGCTGCTTCCTGGGGGTGGAGGCCTGGTCGAGGACGGGCCGCGGGGACACTAAAAGCCCCGAAATCATCTTAAGATAACCTCAAGATAGATAACCTTCATCCTGCAACCTTGGTCTCCATGTTGGTTCTAATGTAAGACATCCTGAAATATTTCATTAAGTTGGGTGGCAGGACCAGACTTTTGTGAGCTGGGTGGCAGGGACCAGACTTTTGTGAACTGGGTGGCAGGGACCAGACTCTTGTGAGCTGAGTGGCAGGGACCAGACTCTTGTGAGCTGGGTGGCAGGACCAGACTTGTGAGCTGGGTGGCAGGGACCAGACTCTTGTGAGCTGGGTGGCAGGACCAGACTTTTGTGAGCTGGGTGGCAGGGACCAGACTCTTGTGAGCTGGGTGGCAGGGACCAGACTCTTGTGAGCTGGGTGGCAGGACCAGACTCTTGTGAGCTGGGTGGCAGGACCAGACTCTTGTGAGCTGGGTGGCAGGACCAGATTCTTGTGAGCTGGGTGGCAGGACCAGACTTTTGTGAGCTGGGTGGCAGGGACCAGACTCTGTGAGCTGGGTGGCAGGACCAGACTCTTGTGATCTGGGTGGCAGGAACCATACTCTTGTGAGCTGGGTGGCAGGAACCAGACTCTTGTGAGCTGGGTGGCAGGAACCATACTCTTGTGAGCTGGGTGGCAGGAACCAGACTCTTGTGAGCTGGGTGGCAGGAACCATACTCTTGTGAGCTGGGTGGCAGGAACCATACTCTTGTGAGCTGGGTGGCAGGAACCATACTCTTGTGAGCTGGGTGGCAGGAACCATACTCTTGTGAGCTGGGTGGCAGGAACCATACTCTTGTGAGCTGAGTGGCAGGAACCATACTCTTGTGAGCTGGGTGGCAGGAACCAGACTCTTGTGAGCTGGGTGGCAGGAACCATACTCTTGTGAGCTGAGTGGCAGGACCAGACTCTTGTGAGCTGAGTGGCAGGAACAGACTCTTGTGAGCTGGGTGGCAGGAACCAGACTCTTGTGAGCTGGGTGGCAGGAACCATACTCTTGTGAGCTGGGTGGCAGGAACCAGACTCTTGTGAGCTGGGTGGCAGGGACCAGACTCTTGTGAGCTGGGTGGCAGGGACCATACTCTTGTGAGCTGGGTGGCAGGGACCAGACTCTTGTGAGCTGGGTGGCAGGAACCAGACTCTTGTGAGCTGGGTGGCAGGAACCATACTCTTGTGAGCTGAGTGGCAGGAACCAGACTCTTGTGAGCTGAGTGGCAGGAACCAGACTCTTGTGAGCTGGGTGGCAGGAACCAGACTCTTGTGAGCTGGGTGGCAGGAACCAGACTCTTGTGAGCTGGGTGGCAGGGACCAGACTCTTGTGAGCTGGTGGCAGGGACCATACTCTTGTGAGCTGGGTGGCAGGAACCAGACTCTTATGAGCTGGGTGGCAGGAACCAGACTCTTGTCAGCTGGGTGGCAGGAACCATACTCTTGTGAGCTGGGTGGCAAGGACCATACTCTTGTGAGCTGGGTGGCAGGGACCAGACTCTTGTGAGCTGGGTGGCATGGACCAGACTCTTGTGAGCTGGTGGCAGGAACCAGACTCTTGTGAGATGGGTGGCATGGACCAGACTCTTGTGAGCTGGGTGGCAGGAACCATACTCTTGTGAGCTGGGTGGCAGGAACCATACTCTTGTGAGCTGGGTGGCAGGAACCATACTCTTGTGAGCTGGGTGGCAGGAACCATACTCTTGTGAGCTGGGTGGCATGGACCAGACTCTTGTGAGCTGGGTGGCAGGAACCAGACTCTTGTGAGCTGGGTGGCAGGAACCAGACTCTTGTGAGCTGGGTGGCAGGACCAGACTCTTGTGAGCTGGGTGGCAGGGACCAGACTCTTGTGAGCTGGGTGGCAGGACCAGACTCTTGTGAGCTGGGTGGCAGGAATCAGACTTTGAATGACTGGCAAAGAAAACAACAATAGTGATAACATAGGCTCGTGTTTAAATGTCAACAAAGAAAGTTGATACTAATTAATTATATTTATGGCCAATTTTTTTTTGAGTACGAGCGAATTTACAGACGAGACTTAAAACTGTATTTTAAATACCTTGGTCGAGGGCTTAGTGTAGCTGGTAACAACGACGACCACTAGCATCACCAACATCCACGCTTGTACGACCCGCTGCATCATGACGCTGTTGGCGAAGTCTCCCCTCGATGTCTCGACTCTGGCGCTGGTGCTTTCAGTTCGTCTTGCAGTACTGCGGCGGAGGCGTCAGGAGAGAACTGTAGTCCTGGGCAGGGCTAGATCCATGTATAAATACGCACTCTGGTGAATGTGTTGCTTGCGAGCCGAGGTCAGCAGGTGGTCCGTGGCGAGGCAGTAATTATCTAGCCATACTACTTGAGAGGTAAACTGGATGATTTAATATACCAATACACAACTTTGGCTCGTGCTCCACCGTCAATGTTCTCAGGCAAAATTCCGCAAATATAATAAAACACAATCCTAAAATATAAATAAAGCATAGTTCCAAAAGTAAGTGATGTTACTTGTTGAAGAACATTTTGGAACAAACATAAAGTGTCTCACACTTTTGCTTTATTAGTTAGTTTAGTTTAGTTCATTTATTATGCACCCCATACCTATCTTGTGGGCGGTAGTGGAAAGGGTTACAGAGACACATAATGGACTCAGGGACTGAACCACACAATTCATTTACCTAAGCAAGTTACAATCTTGATGAGCTAGTTACAAAATTCAGTATAAGTCGTCACATCAACAATGGGTTCGAGATCGACCTCAAGTACAGGTTCTAAATTAGGCAACTGACATATGTGGAGAGCTAGTGTCACAATTTATATATTTGTCCTGCACACCGCCCCCCATCCAGTGGGCAGCGGTGGATAGGTTACAATCACTCAGTTACTACCTACAGTTAGCAAACTGGGGATATTTGGCTAAAATTTCTGGTAGCAGGGCACCTCAAGGCCAAGGTATTTGAATCTGTTTACATAGTCAAGCTGGGAGCCATCAGACAGTTGCATCTTGCGAACAGCTCCTCCCTGGCTGGCTGGGCGCCGATTTAGTATCATTGTTTTCTCTGCTGAGATAACTAGCTTTATTAGCTACGTTAGGTTGTGTTTTGTAATGTTTAACACGGGACTGGACACTACACACAGTTTTAATGCAAAATTTTACACTTCTTATGAGTAATAGCAAATAATTGTATCAAATCTATGCAAATTTTGGTTTTCACATTTTCATGATCTCAACTTTTCATATTTTTCTCTACAAAATCATATTTATTAGAGCAGGAGCGATGACTGGAGACAAATGTCATATTCTCCGAGTGAGAGTAATTATAAGTGTTGCAGAACCTATTAAATTATTGTGCCATTTGTAACTCTCCCTAAAACCATATTTGAGTTCTGCAGTAGAAACTGAGTGAAAGAAAGAGCTATGGTTCGTTGCTTGTTATTTGCTGTATGTCATTATCCAGTGTCGTGTAGACTAAGTGCTAACGTTAGTGATTTATGCTGAGTTGATACTACAGTAATGTTACCATACATCAAAGACGCTGTGAATCAATTTATGTAAATATGTGAGACACTTAGAGGTGAATATTACCTCACGTTGAATCCTAGCAAACGTGCTGTAGTTATTTTTACCTACAGCACGTTTGTAAGGATTCAACGTGAGGTAATATTCACCTCTAAGTAGTAATGATAATAATAATAAAAATATTTTATTTAGGAAAAGTACATACATAGATGCAGAGTTACAAACATTCTGATTGATTTATAGATAGAGGTAGTACATACAATACCTAAAGCCACTAGTACGCATGGCGTTTCGGGCAAGGTGAGGTGGGAAAAAAAAACACTTAGACTAAAACTGAAAAGTAATTGAGCTTAAAGTATAAATTGCGTTGAAAGAAAAAAATAAAAGATAAAAAAGGGCGAACATGATAGAAAATAGCCAAAATACAAGTTGGTCAACAAACAGAATTGTTTAAAAAAAATAGTAAGACATGGGTTGACATTTAGGGGTAAGGTATGTTACAGGGAGTTAATTAGGTAGTACTTAGTTTTCATCTTAAACTGGTTGAGAGAGGTACAGTCTTTGACATGATTGGGAAGGTCATTCCACATTGTGGGTCCCTTGATTTGTAGAGCATTTCTTGTCTGATTAAGTCGTACTCTTGGAATATCAAATAGGTATTTGTTTCTGGTGTGGTGCCCTTGGGTTCTGTTACAACCTTCTAAGAAACTTCTAAGGTCAGGATTGACGTTGCAATTCAGAGTTTTAAATATATAGAGTACACAAGAGAGAATGTGCAGTGACTTAATATCTAACATATTCAGAGATTTGAGTAAGGGTACCGAGTGCTGTCTGGGGCCAGAGTTTGATATTGTTCTCATAGAAGCTTTGTGTTGGGTAATTAGAGGACGTAAATGATTTTGGGTAGTAGAACCCTAAGCACAAATACGATAGTTGAGATAAGGATAGATGAGAGAGTAATAGAGCGTCACCAGGACAGGGCGAGGTACATAATATCTGATTTTAGAAAGAATGCCAACAGTTTTCGAAACTTTTTTTGCTATATTTAGAAGGTGTCACTGGAAATTCAGCTTGTTATCGATGAGGACACCAAGGAATTTACCTTCAACTTTACTACTGATTTGTATATTGTTTATTCATAGATTAATTTCATTTGAGGATTTATTTCCAAACAAAATATAGAAAGTTTTGCCAATGTTAAGGGTGAGTTTGTTAGCAGTTAGCCAAAGATGGACTTTATTTAGTTCAGTATTCACAGTGACATTTAGAGCAAGCGGGTCAGGACTGGAGAAAATGAAGGTTGTGTTATCAGCAAATAAGATTGGTTTGAGGTGTTGAGAGGCATTTAGAAGGTCTTTAATGTAGATGAGAAAGAGGAGAGGGCTAAGTATGCTGCCCTGTGGAACACCAATGTTTATGGATAGTGTAGGAGAAATGGATTTATTCACGGAAACATACTGGAGCCTGTCAGTAAGGTAAGACTGAAGGTATTGCAGGGAGTGACCTCTGACTCCATAATGATATAATTTAAGAAGGTTTTGGTGGTTGACAGTGTCAAATGCCTTACGTAGGTCCACAAATAACCCAACAGGGAACTCATTTTTATCAAGAGCTGTATGTATCAAGTTAATCATATTAATAAGTGCATCGTTAGTGCTTTTATTGGGTCTGAAACCATATTGGCAAGAGCTAAGTATATTGAGTTTGGCTAGATATGAGTAAAGCTGCGTGTAGATTAGCTTTTCAAATATTTTTGACAAGGTTGGCAGAATTGAGATAGGTCTGTAATTGTTGACATCAGTGAGATCACCATATTAATGGACTGGGGTTACTCTCGCTTTTTTTTTTAGAATATCCGGAAAGGTTTGGAGTTCAAGTGATTTGTTGAAGAGCAATGCAATTGCAGGAGGTAGAAATCTGGAGGCAAAGATTTACTCATCCATAATGTCTAAAATAATTAGAAGAGCAAAAATAAAAGTGTTTCACAGATTTACATAAAATGAGTGACATCGTCTTTTATATATGGTAACATTACTGGAATATCAACTGGCGTGAGAAATCCCAGTAAAGGTTAGTGAGAAGCATCTGGGTGATATTGTACCCTTAATGAGCTCGCTTATAACATTTTTGGTTGTTATCGGTTGTTATCAAGTTGTTATTGGGAATTAATGTCTTAGTTTGTATAGTTGACCAATAAAGTGGTGACCTTGGTGAGCTAAAATGTACAAAGGTAATTACGTTCTCGACTCACAGTTGAGGATCCTGGGATCGATCCCTTGGGCGTGACAGAACTGGTTGGACATGTTTCCTTTCACCTAATGCCTCTGTTCACCTAGTAGTAAATAGGTACCAGAGAGGCAGTAAACTGCTGTGGGGTTGCTTCCTGGACGGGATGGGGGGGAGGGGGGCTATACAGTTCCACCTGGCTGGAGACCCCGATAGAAGCCTAAATTATATATACACAAGCTTCCCTGTCCCTGATAAAAATTATTTATTATTATTATTATTATTATTATTATTATTATTATTATTATTATTATTATTATTATTATATTATTATTATTATTATTATTATTATTATTATTATTATTATTATTATTATTATTATTATTATGTTCAACGCTTATATTAGGACTTACTTGACCATTCTCGCACTTATTTTGAATTCCCGCCTTGCCTGGTAAATTCACTCAAACTAAAAGAAATAATTTCCAGACGAATGATTTCTTGTCATAAAATAATTAATCATCCAGCTAACAGCATTAGCTCATTTTTCATGCATTCGCTTACCAGTGGTCACTCTAGCACTGCTGACATGCCGGCCTGGGTACACAAGGCCCTTCACATAATAGTCTGACAAGTGTACAAGATAAAATAAAACACATAGAAACAAAAAACTTGAGAGTCCCGAGCTGGATACTTAATATTAGGAATCTTTCCCACAAAGAATAGCTTTTGGGCAAGCAATTTCAATCCTCCAGAAAGTTAGGCTCCTGTAACATGAGACGTGAGCTCAGAGGGCCTTTCTCTCAGGCTGTTCTTATTTATTTATTTATTTATTTATTTATTTATTTATTTATTTATTTATTTATTTATTTATTTATTTATTTATTTACTTATATACAAGAAGGTACATTGGGTTTGTAAGAATACAATCAATCTTTACAATCTTGTAAAGCCACTAGTACGCGCAGCGTTTCTTGAGATGTTAATGATGTACAACTGAGAATGTCTCTCTGAAATAATTTTTTATATATTTTCCCTTAAAAAATATTCCAGGTTTTGAGTGGGGTTCGTGATGCATACATTAAGATAAATAGCTAATATTTTGTATATATTGGTGTCATTATATCTTTCTCTCTCAGTGATCAATTTATACTTATGACAACTATTATTCATATAGTGAGAAATTTATTGATAAGAAAAACGTAAATACCTGTTTACATAAAGATATATTGATATGAAGAAGGTCATTAATTCTGGCACTCATGATCACATACGGTGGGCGTCGCAAAGGGTTTGGGGAAATTTACCCGGAAGTTTGGCGCGTGTCGGACGAAGCGTCCGGTGTTTGTGTATGCGGTCAGAGAAGATTGGGGGTCATGTTGTTTGGGGGGTAGGAGAGTATGTGGGCTATGTGGTATGTGCTAGAGTATGAGGTATGTGGATATGAGTGGAAGAGTAAATGAATATGTATGTTTGTTTTCCGTAGACTTAATCATGTGTGTAGATAATAGTTTTGATTAAAAAATGACTATGTATTGCTATGTAGAGGCTGTGTATAGGTGAGAGAGGGCCCAACATATGTTGTTGGGGTAGGGAGGGAGGAGGGGCGAGGGAGTGTGAGGGAGAGTGAGGGGACCTTTCCCTCGGCGTGAGAGGGTTGGAGGGTCATTTGTGGTTTTGACATCCATTATGTTTTCTTCGAGCTATGCACATAGCAGGAAGTGACAGGAGGGTAGGAGAGAGCAGAGTCCAGGAGGTGTTGGGAGCAGCCTCTTACAGATGCTGACCATTAGCCTTAAGCGTTTTTCAATGTCTTCAGATGGGTGTGTGTACTGTCCTCCTTTCACTGGGTAACTGAAGAGTATTTCCATGTAGCTGGTGTGGGCATATCTTCTGCTCCCCTACCTTCTAGAGTGGGGCACCCCTCCCCCCCTCCCCACCCCCATACCTTCTAGAGTGGGGCACTCCCCCCCCTCGCCTCCCTTACCTTCTAGAGTGGTACGGACCAGGACCACATACCGTCGCATCATCCTGAGAAGTGTCACCACATGGCACATCACTTAGTAAACTCAAAGTCAGTAGGTTAGCGTTTACTGAAAGAGGGAAACATTTTTTGGCATGGGGGGGGGGGGGAGCCTTCCGAGTTGGCTCGCCTCTGTAAAGGATGACACACGACTTATTATTATTAACATCTTATTGACAAAATTAATTACAATTTTGCCTAATCTGAGGATTTTGATAGTCTGATTAAAGTGAGGATAATGCTAGTAGTCACTGTCACGCAGGACAGAGGGTCAAACATAAGACAATAGGTCTAAACTGTAGGCTGAAGCACATATATATCATGGTTACAATCAATGTTTTAATATATGGATATGTGAAAACAAGTTTCTACTGTGCACTGCCACACAAGGGCAGGGATGGGTTCATAGGTGATGCAGCTTAGAAGTGATATACATAAAAATTGTTCTTCATTCTTTAAAATGGACAAGCAGATTTTGGATAAATTGTTAGGACGTCGTCCAGAACACCTGAGTCAATAAAATATTAACACAGTTGGTGGTACAAGAGGGCCAGGAGGTCTAAAGTCCTTTACGGTTTCACATTCATCAATGTAGTGTTCTAGTGAGTGCATTAAAGGTTTATCACAGACAGAGTTTACAATCTGAGTATTCTGGTAGTGGCTCAGCCTCACCAACGCTACTATGCCGACCATACAATACCTATTATTACAAAACTTGTCATAACTTTTAATACTGCAGCTTTCAGGTCTCTGGGCATTTCTTAGTTCTTCTAAATCTGAATTAATTTCTTTAATTTGTATGTTTCTAATAACTGCATTAGATAGTCCAAAGTCATAATCAATGTTTTCTTTCCTGCAAGCCTCATTGGCCAACCGATCTACGAAGTCATGTTTTCCAACT
>WNGS01135237.1:21713262-21724756 GCA_020271785.1 Procambarus virginalis
TATTTACTGCTAGGTAACAGGGGCATTCAGGGATGAAAGAAACTTTGCCCATTTGTTATCTGTCTGGTTCGGAAATCGAACCCGCGCCACAGAATTACGAGTCCTGCGCGCTATCAAGGCTTACAGCACTGCAAGCACTACATGTCATTTCCAACTAGTTTAATATAGTTAAAGCTAAACTCATTCAACTGTTATTATAAATCGTCTTGGTCTACTGTAAAGAAAAATAGACAGCGTAGCTTCATAGCGAATGCCAGGCTAAGGCATGTGTTACGGCAAATTGTCGACAGACGTTGTTCTGTTTTGGGTCCTCTGGTAGGTTAGGATAAGGGCACTTTAAATTGACCGTTTTCTTGACGTTGGGAAACCTTAGGGGGGCATATTACGGGAAAATGCGATAAATGAAAACTGGTTCGATTTCAATCAAACTTTTTTGACTAGTTGCATATAAAATTTGGTTCAACTGGCCCAAGTCTCAGCATCATAGCATAAATAGAAAGGGAGAAAAAATATTGAATTGTGTCAAAAAAATTTCCAAAATGGTCAAAAAATTAACATCAAACAAGTGTCAACTGAAATCATGTCTATGACTAAGCATATAATAAAGTATTTTAATATTTAGTTTTATGCACAAAAAAATAACAAATAAAACTCCTTTTTATCAGCCGATTTGCATGAGACTTGTACACCTTACAAAACGTCAGCCTTTTGTAAGGATGCAAATTTTGGAGGAAATTGGTTGACTTCAACCACAGGTGGCAGAATCTTTGATCGTATTTATCGTCAAGTAACAAAATTACTATTTAATTTTTTCCAATTTACACCTTATATGTAGAGTTTACGTCTCTACAAACTTTATAAAGCACCTTATTCCTAAAGTTCATTTACTGATTTTATAAATATTTGCAAACATGAAATATTGGCATGTATTTTGGGGGAACTTCGACTACTTGTATTGGTAAAACTAAACATTTTTGGATAAACCTTTTTTATAAAAATACTTTATTATATGCTAATATGATATATGAGTGTCATAGAAATGTCATCATTTGAAACTTGTGTTGTAGATAATTATTGAAAATGTGTAAAATTCGTTGGAAAAAAAATCCTCCCTTTCTATTTAGTGTGCAATACTGAAACGTAAAGTTGCAACCCTTCTTATACACAACTAGTAAAAAGTTTTTGTTGACATTAAACATTTCCAAATCGCGTAATATTCCCCCTTAGGAGGACGGACTGGTAGCTCAGTAGGCAGGGGACTTTGTTCACAACCAACAGGTTGTGAAATAAATTAGTAATTACTGTAGTAAGTCGATTGACAGGGAGAGGCGGGCTGAAAGAGCAGAGCTCAACCCCTGCAAGACACAACTAGGTGAATACAAGTCCCAGGTTCTATTACGTGGCAGGAGAGAAGCAACGTTTTCTATCACTCAATACTATGGTCACCTTGCAGCAAGTACCCTGAAGTTAGCATTGTATCTTGGGGGAAGGTCACAGGGCGGCCCAGCGGAACTAAAGCATAAAATGCTTCTCTTTCTCCAGACAATAGGAAACCCTAACAATTATGCAAGGACGAATTATAATTTGAGTGGAGCCGAGCGTCCCATAAGGCCAGCAAATAAGTTACAATACATTAATTATAACAGCAGTAAGTAATTATCGAAAGAATCAAGCCGGGAAGACACCGTAGCAGCACCGTTTGAGTCCCGGACATTCAAATGGCGTTACATATAACATGGTATATGAGTATGCAGTACAAAAAACAGGACATAAGGAGTGTGTGTGTCGGGTTCTCCAAAGTCAAATGACAGAGGAACATTTCAAGAGCCAAGACTTTTGATCATGAAAATCTTAACATTAAATAAGGTGCGAGATTGTAATGGGACAGTGTAGTTCGAACAATAAGGCACATGAAATCGTTCCATTATGTGGCCAGCCGATACGTTGTCTATTAGAGGCGTTTCCTAATACTGTACCTACTGTGATGGTAGGAGGAAGGACATTGGGATTGGGCACTTTTAAGAGTGCGCAGTTGTTACCTGTACTGCTAGACCATTGACCTTGCCAACATTTGCGGATTAGGGAATGCATCGCAAGTTCACAAGTTCGTTTGAGGTAACATCAATATGACAACAGTAACTTGTGAAGTAAACAGCAGAATGGCAAATTTGCTGGAAAAAATCAGAATTTTCTAATTTTCCCAATATTTGCAACAAAATGTGCTAGTATTACGAAACTAAGAGCCACGAGGGCATTGCTGGTGAGCCAAATTATGAAATGTCGAGACCTAACAGTGGCTAGAAAGCAGCATACAAAACTGTATAGTTTTGCTGTGAAAATGCTAGTCTCCGGGGTCGTGAGATGGAGCCGTCATTGGAGGGAAATCATCACGACAGCATTAGATGATATCGTCAAAAAAAGATCGAGAAAATAATAGGGAAAGGGAGGGAGACCATTTAGGGCATCCAGAAAACTAGCAGTCCTTAGGAGCATTTCTAAGACTACAACCTTCATATTGCTGAAAAAACAAAAAAGGCACCACGAACAAACGACTAAGTTTTGAAGAAAAAGTGGGAGATTTCTAGAGGCCAAATGAATGTAGTTGAGCAAAATTGTCTCCTCCAGGTGATCATAAGCCTTCTCCAGGTCGAGAAGAATCGCAAGGGCAGTAACGAATGTAGACCTCAGTCAACTAAAATATGTTTGCAAACACACTTGCAAAACCCAAATTGGAAGGGGAAGGTAGCAATGGTGTTCAATGAACCACACAGGATGCACAGTAGGGATATGCTCAGTTTTCATATCAATGGGATAAAAATCCCTAGCGAATAAATAGTACCTCAAAGTGCCAGGTTTTCCAATGGGAAAAACTAAAGAGAATAAATCTTTGGGAATCGATGTTGCGCCCAAATACATCATAGCTGCACAGCAGATACTGCAAGCATCACAGGAAGTGACCTTCATTGTAGAATTGCAGACATAGTGGCCTGGCATTTAGAAAGGGTGAAAAGATTACAGGAAGGCAAAAATGCGGCCACAAGTTCAGGAGGATAAAACAAAGGAGTTTACAAAAGACCAAAAGAGGGACAGCCAGCTATTGACCAGAAAACATACCAAAAGCCACTTAATTAACTGCTCCCCACAAGGTTGTTCCTGGGGAGGGTGAAAAATGTAATATAAGTGGTTGTGACAATGAAACCAATCTTTCAAGAGTGAAAAGTGGCTATTCGTAAAACAAAGACTTGTGACTGTCGCCAGTCAAGACTGGCTCATTGGTTAATATGGACTTCAGTAATATTAACCAATATTCAGTAATATTTCTTTGCCTAAGGTGTTCATACCCAAGGCTCACTTGGCTTATCATAGGAGGGTCTTCATAAACCACCCTTACTGTCATCAGATTTAGCAAAGCATGGAAGCCCTCTCCCACAAAGTTTAAGTGTTTGCATTCTTGTCTGTGAAGATTAAGGTCTTATGCATTACTGTTTAAATAGGAGGTAGATTCAAATTCATAATCCATGAAGCTATCAGGATAGAAAAAATGCAATATTATGTTTTTCATTTATTATAAACACATTTATTTGTGGCCTGCAGCGGCAGCAGCTGCAGCAGCCGCGGCGGCGGCAGCGGCAGCAGCAGCCTTCCTCTGCTGGCCCATTACGCGCTGCATCTCTTCACGCTTCCTCTTAGCACGAATGTGGGTGCCCAACTGCAAAGCAAAGTAAAAAACTAAGAAAACTACATTTCTAGCAAAGATAATTTCTTTATCAGAAAAACGTTGATGCAAACATTCTTATTCACTATCTCAGAGTTACGATTGTCGAATCGTGTATACTGTACATTATATGTATGGTGCATTTGTTCAATGTCTGAGGATGCTATGGAATTTCAACAAAATTATATTGATGGCAAACAAACTTGGTTAAATTAAGAAAAAATATACATCCTTCGATCAGCACTTGAGCTGAATAATCTTCCCAGCATAATTTGCTAATTTGATTATACATTAACATTTACAAACACCAATATTTAAAATCTTGTATCTTGAGCACTATAACAGTCAGCACAGGCATAACCACAACTCAATGTACTACATATTCTCTTAACTGTTAAGTCTATACAGTATAGCAGAGCCTCCTCTACTGAACCTAGTTATTGAAATGCTTTAGGCTTGGCTCAAATGGTTTACTGCCATAATTAACGTTAAGTTTTAGTGACTGTTTAAACTGCTGCCGAGCCAGCCCATCTATATGCACCATGTTAACAGCCCAGCCTAATGTAAATGTTAACAAAGTTAAACACTGAACTGTGCATACAATTCAGTGTATTGTATGCACAGTCAATTTGCCAACTCAAATACATTGACAATTAAACCTGTCCTGTTAAAATAACATCGCTTTTGGACGTTTACCCGTATGGCCGAATATGGTCGTAATTTGAAAATGAAAAAAAGTAATAAATTTGGATTTTTTTTCAACAACAGTAAGTTAGGGTCCTCTGATAGGTTAGGTGGGCAGGAAATTCTCAGTTTTCAAATTCTCAGAAACAAAAAGTTTCAAATTTTTTATGAAAAATGTTAATTGAAAGTGTCATTTTCTAACCTTGAAGAGTAAGCCGATGACTCAAACAGAATTAAGTAATTATCAAAAGAAGGCACCAAGACTCAAACAGAAAACGGAACAGTAATTTCAATTACGTCCAAATTTGGCTACAGCGAGCATACGAGCGAAACCAACGTTATTTTTAAGACGGGTTAAACAATATCATTACGAACAATATTTAAAAGTACACAAAATAGCAAAAGCTAATCGAATGTTGCAATGTTGTTATTGATGAAAATTCAACAAATTTTTAAATACTGTAATAATACAAAATGTAAAATTTACTGAAATGATTTACCGAAAACTAGAGATTTTTAAATTGACAAACTGATCTATGTCACAGCAAAGGTTGTTCAAAGTCTCTTGAAACTATATCCATATTCTGCTGTTGGGTGTACAATGTTATTGTTAAATATCAGTTTCTGTACTGCAGTTGCAGTTTTTTTTTTTTACTTACAAAAGGCATCTAATATAGGCAGTCATGGTGCTGAGGGTGGCAACAACAAAAATATATTTCCAACAAGCAGAAAGTTGACCGGTATAAAACGTAGTTTATGGATACTATGCTACAATGCAGGTGGCCTCCCACCTATGGTCACCACTTTACAGAATGAGTAATTCATTCACTCAACATTCGTGGGCAAAATAAAGATAGTATACCCTGTACACACAATTTTGGGACAAGACTTGTAATCATCAAAAGGCATCACCAAGCTCTTTACTTGCCAATGATCACTATAGTCAAAACTAAAAACAAACGCGGGAAAAATTTTATATGACATCAGTAAACTTATGGTGCACAGATCTTGAACATTGCAACAAACCTGTACACATAATAACTTTCTTATAATTTATTATCGACAATGATATTCCTCTATCATATGTACAACAATTCTTTGTATAAATTTCGTATAATTAATTCAGTGCGATTGTCAAAAATTAACCAGGGGTAATAAATTTAAATATGAAGATGAATGAAAGATGTAATTTGTTTTAGTATTAAAAACCAAATTTTTGGATGTCGCCTACATCATTTCTCAAGATACCGTCTACAATGTTGACCCAACATCATAAACAATACCCTTGGAAGGGATGTAGACAACATCCAATTTTTTTTTAATTCAGTAAAACATAAAATGGGTTTAATTCACCTTCATTGAATCACTACTGCATGTAGTAACTTTTCTCCATTTAAATACATCTAAAGAGATTGAATGAGTTAAAACAACTATCAAATGAGCCCTAAACCATACATGACAAAACAGCAAAATGAGTATCTGAGTCAACAGACTCAATGACCCCCTCAGCTGGCTATTCAGCAGGCAAGAAAACAGAAGCCTTGGGAGAAAGAGGTGGGGGTGGCACAAGATGATAGGCAGGGTGAAGGGGGGGGGGGGGGGGGTTTAGTTTGGTGGCACCATGGAAGAGGCAGTGGGGGGGGGGGGGTTAGTTTGGTGGCACCAGGAAGACAAATATAATTATTTATTTCTGGCAAATATTTAACATTGACACCCCCTAACATTAATTACTCCCCTCTTGACATTAATTTCAGAGGCTGGCTAGTCACTGTGCAGCTATCTTGAGATGATTTCGGGGCTTTTTAGTGCCCCCGTGGCCCAGTCCTCGACCAGGCCTCCACCTCCAGAAGCAGCCCGTGACAGCTGACTAACACCCAGGTACCTATTTTACTGCTAGGTAACAGGGCATAGAGTGAAAGAAACCTCTGCCCATTGTTTTCGCCGGCACCTGGGATCGAACCCAGGACCACAGGATCACAAGTCCAGCGTGCTGTCCGCTCGGCCAACCGGCTCCCCCGAGCTAAGACACTTTAAAAATTACAACTTTTTATTTCTTAAATATTTTTCAGTAACTTTATAATTTTATGAATTAATAACTATGGTTATGCAAATGATAAGTCACAACAATGTGACTAAATTTTTTTGACCAAACCACACACTAGAAATTGAAGAGACGATGATGTTTGGTCTGTCCTGGACCATTATCAAGTCGATTGTGACGAGATGAAGGAAGCAAAAGCAGTAAGTAGGCAAGAGGGGCAAGATGGAAATGTAAAAAGATAAGAGCAAGGCAAAAGATATGGAAGGTAAAGTGTAATAAAGGGTGTAATAATGGGAATAACAAAGGGATCATAAGAGAAAAAAGATAAAGGAAGGGTAGGCTTATGTTAGGTCACATTTGTTAGAAAGTTTAGAACATTTGAATATATTCCGAGAAAGAGAAGAGCCAACAGCAACGAAGCCAGGATTCGGGTTCATGTTGGGTAGGATGTGTATCAGAGCCGATTCAACAAGACAACGTCTGTGTAGAGTAGAGGCAGGAAAAGATTATTTAAGAGGAAGACCAAGCAATAGGATGATTAGAATACCTAACATGACAGAAGAGAGCAGTGTTTGTGCCTGCAGACTTGACACTTCTTTTGTGTTCCTTAAATTAAGTGTCATTTAGTGTACGGCCAGTTTCACCAAAGTATTGCAGAGGACAAGACGAACATGAAATAGAGTAGACAGCAGCAGCATTAGAAGCAGGAGGAGCAGTGTGAACTAAATTATTACGAAGAGAGTTGGTTTGTTGAAAGGTGAATTTAATGTCAAGAGGACGGAAGGTATTAGTAAGAGTTTTGAGTTCAGATATGAAGGGAAGGCAGAGCACAGTGCTAATAGTGTTGGAAGCAGGTTTAGGATGAAAGAAATTTTGTTTAGCTTGATAAAAGGAAATTTCAGATTCAAGAAACTGAGGGTCGCTGATGCACAGAGCGCAGAGGAAGAGACAAGGACACTTAGTAACAGTAGGAAGATGGTAGGAAAAGTGAATGTACATGCCACTATGCATGAGTTCGCAGTAGACATGGAAAGGGAACCCATACACAGAGCTGTGAACGTCAAGAAAAGGAAAGAGGAAATTAGATTCCCATTCAACTTTGAAATGGATGGAAGGGGCTAGAGTGTTGAGAAAGGACAGGAAAGACTGGAAAAGACCAAGGTCACAAGGCCACAAGGCAAAAATATCAACATAAAAAAAAAGCCAGAGACGAGTATCAACAGAAGGAAGAACAGTTTCGAAGTATTATTCCATGTAGAGATTGGCAAGAACAAGGGAGAGAGGGGGAACCAATAGTGACACCAAAAGTTCCAGTGTCTGACGAGTTCAAAGAAAACGTCAATGAGAAGTGGGAGGAAGAAGGCCCTCAGTTGCCTTTTAAGGAAAGAGAACATTAGTAAACGGAGTTGACATCAAGACTAAGCATCTTACAGGAGGGCTGCAGGCGCATTCTTTCTATGAAGGCCTGAGAGTGACAAGATGGGCAGGAGAAAAAGTGCCAAGGTAAGGCATCAGTTTTAGCTGGCCAGTAGGCAAGATGATAGCCGACAGAGCCTGGCCCCTTGAAGAAATGATAGGACGAAGAGGAACACGGTTTATGAGTCTTAGGTAGACCATAGAAATAAGGAAGAGGACAAATGACAATGTTTAATAAGATTGAAGTCAGGACAAAGACTGGAGAGCTGTCTTAGTTTGCCAAGTGCTCTGCCTTCCCTTCATATCTGAACTCAAAACTCTTTCTAATACCTCTCATCCATCTTTGACAAAGCTTGCCTTCTGACAAGCTAACACTTTGTTGCAATCTATTTCACACTGCTCCTCCTGCTTCTAATGCTGCTGGTGTCTACTCCATTTCCTGTTCATCTTGTCAGGAAATAGTCAACAAATGTGACCTAACATAAGCCTACTCTTCCTTTATCTTTTTAGTTTCTCTTACAATCCCTTACTTAAGCTCTTCGGCTATTAGAGAAAACGTAAATTCCATAGCGAACATTTGTAAACTATCCCCAAATAGATAGGATAGAAATTGGAATTTATACAAATATTTTTTCGAGACTCCAGCCGGAGTCACCCATGCGGACACGAGAGAAAACTTGGTGACGATGTCCGGCGCCACCCCTGGGCGAAAGTGTTAATGCCCTTGCCTCCCCCATCTCATCACAGTCTACTTGACAATGGTCCAGGACAGACCCGAAACGTCATCTCTTCAATTTCTAGTGTGTGGTTTGGTCAACCAAGGTTATGTTTTTCAATGTGAGGCTGCATTACTGCAGTATTACATGAAGAATTTTAATAACATCATTCAGTATTCAGAAAGTGGAGAATCACTGGCTTCTTTGCGTATAGAATAAATTCAATAATTACTCCTAAGCAAGGCCTGTTGCATTAAAAAAATTCAAACTTAATTTAAAACTACTGAAATCTGGGTTTATAGGGGAAACAATTCATTATCATATAATTACACATCTGGTTCAAGAAATTAAGATTGTTAGGTGTATTCAACACAAAGGAAAATCTGTAAATATGCAAGGAATACAGAAGTCACTAAAATTAGTGTCCCTAGGCTGAAGATAAAACTTTTACCAAAGAACTAGAGATGCAAATCATACATACCCTTTTCTTGAGGAACTTCAAGGCCCTTTTGTCCTTTGACACCTTTAGCAATTCAATTGTACGCTTCTCATATGGTGCAAAGCCCATAACCTCACGGATAATGTCTCTCACAAACTTATTGTGTTTGGTGATTTTCTGTAATAAAATGTAGATATGAAAAGATGCATGCTGTACATTACTAATACAAGTGTACAGAACAGTATAATTTCTTCTTAAATGCAAATAACAAAAACTGGCAAAACACCTGTACAGTACTGCATAATAAATATTCACTATTTTTATGACATCTCTGATCCTCAAAAGTCTATCTTATGTTTATAAAAATACAGTAAAGACTTACCCCTTTACGGGAACTGGGCTTTGGCTTTCTTGTGTTCTTGGTGACCTTGTGGCCTTTGTTGAGGCCAACGGCCATTTCATACCTTGGCGCCATTTTTTGCCTGTCAATCAATATGAGCATTAGACAGTGCTAATAATTGGATTAAAAAACTACCTTGAATAAAAACACAAGCACACTCGAAACACTGATAAAGTAGTTAAAACATTACCAAGTATTTATTTTAACCTATTTTAAGATTCTACACCAGTATATAATTATGTTAAGATTCAGAACAATCATTAAAGAATAGATTAAATAATGATGAATGTGTATGAAAATGTGTTAACACTTGTCTAAAAGATGGTAAAAGTGGTTCCATTAAGTTTTTAATGGCTCATCAACATTGGTATTCTTACTCCTGAGAAACCCCAAGGATACAGTGTTAGTGCTGAAAGCCACAATTAAAATCCTAACCATTCGGTCCTGCAATACATAAAAGTAACTATATTGTCAATTGGCTTCCTTTTTATCATCATTTACTGGATACTCTATGATAATGTGCATTATGGCCTTCAGCTCTAACGGAGAGAATACATGTAGTGGAGAAAAAGAGTGCAAGGAAAAGAATTACGAGAATGCAGTGCGAGATAGAATGTACCAAGAGGAATACAATGCAAGATAAGAATGTACCAAGAGGGGAATGCAGTGCGAGATAGAATGCACCAAGGGGAATTATTTTTAATGAAAAAGGCAAGAAATATCAGGGGTGACTAGTAAGGGAATCTTTCACAACTTAATATGGTAGCTCCATAGTTTAATGCTACGCTTTTGTTGCTTCCAGAAAAACTACAATTTTAAGAAATAATGGGTAACATTAGCTTCCATGTTATTATTAGGCTATAATTTGTAGAGAGGTCTACTATCAAACTCTACTCATCAGACAACAGTCCTTGTAGTGTCAGCGAATCCTCTCATTATTCTTGCACCATTATGGTACCATGGCAACACGGATGTGTACCATGGGTTTAAATGGTGCGGCTATGCTAGAAACCATGAATACAAAAACATAAGCACTGTAGCTTCCGCCATGTACAAACCTGTATGAAAACATTATGCATTACTATATACTAACCAATTTAGAAAGAAAAGAGCATTCTCAGGAACAATTATAGAATGGTTTGAAAAGAAATAATGTTTTACTTAAAAATTGTGGATGCATTGCAACCAAGTAACACTACATTATTGCAATGTTACGTGGAGAACTTCATTATGTCATCCAGCATTCAGGTGGTGCTCATGGGCTAGTATACAAAAAAAAAAAAAAAACAGCATGTATATTTAAAATGCTTACAGTTACACGTTTTCTCAGTTATTCGTTGGGTTATAACCAAGATCAAAATGTTTGTAATTTAATTCTATATAAAGAATACAGTACATGAAAAACAAATGTGTATTACAAATAACTCGTGACAGTGATGAGTATACATATGTTTATGAATAGGAATCTGATGATGTATTTTAGCATAATCAGAATGTGAAAGTGTTTAGGGTGGGAGTGTTGAGGACAGTAGAGGGCAAAGTAACATGGTGAGGTTGGCAGAAGGTGGCAATGTGTTGAAGGACAGTAGAAATGCAAAGGGAAGGAGTATGGAAATAATGGTGAAGGAAAATACTGTACTAGTAATAGTGTTGTACTGTATATGTAAAATTTTGAATTTTACTTAAAAAATATGCATTCCATAACAAAAGAGCTTTGCACTTGTCAGAGGATGTAATATGACCCATTTCTTGTCTTGTAAAGCTTATTTCTAAGAGTTATTTTAAATGTTTATATTAACTACCACTTGCAGTTTCATTCAGGCTTTATTTGCAGAATTCCAATAGCTTAGGGTACCTCTATGGAACAAGTAAGGGCATTATTAGTGGAGGTTTTTGACCATAAATGTTGTCCTAAGTTAACATTAAACCTCATCACTATGGCACTGCATAACTTCCACCAAAGCTGATAAGCAAGCTAGAAAGACCTGGCATCTAATGTTTTTGACAAGTCTAGTCAGGTGAACATCACAATATTCACGTTCCATTACTTTACTGTACACACCATATTAATCCTATTAATTCT
>WNGS01135237.1:21725756-21740832 GCA_020271785.1 Procambarus virginalis
GTTAATCTATCGGCTTCCCTTTGACCCCCAGGCGATAAGTGAACCAGGTGTCGTACACTATCGAGACCCAATGGGTAAAATCGTTTCACGTGATCCAGGGGTCCCTAAGCGGAGCAGGTGTCCAGTTGTCTGCTCATCAAGGTTGAACCAGGAGTTGAGAGGGTTACACATGCAGTTAGGACAACTTCATGTGTAATGACCCGGGAGAGCTATTGCTGATGTTGTTGATTGAAGTGCAACGACGATCTTGGGATCGGATTCGCCCCGGCTGCCCGATACCGGGAAATAGCAAAAAGGAATGGAATTCCAACAGTCTCTTCAGACCACGGACATAACGAATGAAGCGGAAGGTGTGGCGAACGGCAAAGATCAAAATCAAAGGATGTCATAACGGACTTCTTCGTCTCTCGCATCTGCCCGTCAAGGAGAAAGGGAACCGTGAAGTTGTGAATATTCAGCCTACGAACGGCACTCTGTAGTCTTCTTCGCGATGCCTGCAGTTTGCATAAAGGTTTTTCTTCGCGACGACTGCACGAGTGGTAATGTTGAAAGATGTGGCACTTACAGTGGTGCTTTAATGTTCATAATTTGGCAGAGGTTGAAAGTTACCGATTTAACACAGTTCTATTTGTGTGAGGATAAAGACAAAAATAAACATATGAGTGGAAATGGACTCAGGATGGCAAAGATAAGGAGTTGTTTGATGGTGGCAGCAAAGTGTTGCTGTTCTATGAAAAGTGTGTGGTTAGTGAAGAGAGTGAGTTTGTAAGTCGAAGTATGTTTGGGAGTTAGTCGCAATTCAGATAACTTAGGATAGATTAGGGTAGAGTAAGTTAGAGTACATGAAGTAACACGGGGTTAATGTGTATTAGGTTAGGTTAGTTGAAGACGGGTTATGTTATGTTGTCGTATTTCGGATTTTTACATCTGGGATGAGATTGCATCGGTCTTCTTTGACGTGCCAGTAGTACAGCGTGTTGAATATCTGGGATTAGTTGGAGGATGTGTTGTGGGAGAGTGTGGTGTATGTGGTTTTTCAGTCAAAGTGCCAGGTCGCTGGGAGGTTTGTACAGCTGGCTATTTCTTACTCTTAGTCCCGATGGTTGTGGTTTGTTGCCATTCAGCCTGAAGGAGTAACTTGCGTAAGGCGTGCAAGTAGTAATTTAGGAGTTTGTTTAGCATTAGTTCAAACGATTTGTATACCGCAATGGTAGCTGCGTTAGGGCTGATGTCATTATCTGTAGATGTGGATGAGGTGTGTTGGGTCAGCCTTGGGGGATGGATTTGTTTACTTGGGTAAAGAATTTAGTTAGGAGTCGGTCCAGCCTCATTTCTAGTGCATTTTCAATGCAAGTGATAAGTGTTTCAACAATATTGGGATTCAGTTGTACGTTTTGTGGGAGAGGATTAGACTCTGGAGGTACAGGATTGTAAGTGACAGACATATCAGGTACAAGCAAAGGTAGTGGTTGATGATGGACTGGGTTAGGTGCACTACTGTATTGCAGGTTGTTAGTAGGGAGAGCCTTATTTTTTGTTGCTACGAATGAAAGACATTGTTTGAATATAATGTCATGATTGCCACCACAGTTTGAGCAGGTGAGTATATCTGACGCACAGTCTTGTGGGTAATGGGAACCAGAACATTTCCAACATTTGATGTCTTTGGTGCAGCCTTTCGAGGTATGGTTAAAACCTTTAATCTGAAGCACTGAGTGGGACGTGGAACATATACATCTAGTTTATGGAGGAAGCCGTTAATCCAAACCCGATCAGGAGGAAAGAGTGCATTCATTTCTGGCTCTCTTTAATCCCTCTCAACATTTCTCCTGCTTTTTATTGGACACTCCTTAAGTGTGCACTCATCTAGATATGCTTGCAGGGTCGAGCGAGGCTTCTAGCCCCGCCTTCTGAACGTTCGTAGAATAATGCAATGACTCATTTCTCACGTTTGATGTGAGAATGTGTGTGTGTGTGTGTGTGTGAGTAAGAGAGTAAGTGAAAATAAGTGTTTCATAATTATCTCTTGGCATCCTTCCTCAGCATGGACCCCCGTGGCCAGCATGTGCCTCTCGATGATCAGCGCCGCCTTCGGCTACACCTTCTTCGTGGTGTACAAGTACTATGACCAGGAATACGAGTACCCACACTTCTGGCAATGTTCGCTCGTCGCCTTAGCCTCACTTCTCATCCTGGGTCAGTCCCCCCATGCTTCACCACACATTACGTATTTCTCAGGCATGCTAGTATTTTACAATCCATCATGCGTTAATAGCAGTAAAAAAATCATAATTCTCCTAGCAACTTTTTCTTTTCTACATAACCTTTCAGTGCAGGTTAAGTTGAGGCATTGCCAGTTATAGTTGCTTTATAAATAAATTAAACTGATTAAACATGGATTGAGGGGGTCGAGTAAGGTAAAAGGTCATGCTTAACCCTTAAGCTGCTAATAATGCTTATAAGCATTTTAAGGTGGCTAGACATAGTTTAGTAACCATGTATATAGACAGCTTGTTAGTGGCAGTGATTAAATTGAAGTCTGTGAATTCTTGATATAAGCAAGAACAGGGCATAGTGGTAATACACTGACCCTGGGTCTCGCAAGCGACTTCATCTGGGTTCGAGCCTTGACCAGGTAGGAGTGACTAGGCATCAATTCTTAACTGTTCGCCCCTGTTCACCTAGCAGTAATTTAGGACTTTGTTGTAAAACTAGTGGAGAGCCATTTTACAGGGTAAACTAGTATTGTAAGACCTATAGGAGGACAATGCTCTGCCTGCTAATAAAAAATACTTTAGTTATACAGTAATCCCAAAATGAAACTTTTAATTGAATATTTTAAAGTGAATTTAAATTTTTAACAGTTCCCAGGTGTCGAGTAACTTTTCCTGGCATCTCCTCCATACTTTATTTATTTATAAACAAGAATGTACATTGAGTTGTGAGAGTACATAACATTGGTGTTCTTAGTTTCTTGCAAAGCCACTAATAAGCATATCGTTTCGGGCATGTCCTTAACCTAACAGATAAAGTATTTAAGAGTACATTGTAGCTTATTTTGAGTTCACCGAAATAACTAGAATATAAACTGATGGTATTAATTATACTGGTGAAGTTGCATGTCCTAAGAATTAAGATTGGGCAAATGGGTAGCACAAGATACAATGTGAGTTTGAAGTAGAGGTTTGGAAACTACGAGGAGGAAATTAGGTGCTTTTTGGTTTTATTTTTTAATAAAGCATAGGTTGGACCATTTTTATATTGATTGGGGAGTGAGTTCCTTAGACAGGGTCCTATTATTTGCATAGATTTAGTTTGACTCTGGAATATCAAAGATATGCTTATTCCTGGTGTGGTGCTCATGAGTTCTGTTACATCTATAAAGGAAGTTTCAGGAACAAGGTTTCGTACATGTAAATAGTACAAGAGTGTGTGTGGAGTGAGTGTATGTTCAGCCGTATACGCACGGCTGTGTGACTCATTTGGTTGACAAACTGTTTCAGTAAATACTTGATGCCATACAGACTTGTTTGATGATAAAAATATTGGGTTTCAATAAATAGATTTATTTAATTAATAATGTTCAGGTGAAAAAAATTAAGTAAAAGATAATTTTCAGATAATAAGAAATATATTTTATAATTAGGTTTTTGCATAGTACAGTATTTATTTGATTTTACTGTAAATATATTATTTCGGCGAATAAGAAGACTAGCTCCATTGATATATATTATATTTCATCAGTGATTATTATTATTTGCCTTAAAGTATGAATGATGCGCTTGCTTATTACCCCTCATCTGAAGTTATCACTTATTTTTCCCCCTTGTCCAAACTCAGGTAGCAGAGCCCTGACGTTGTCTGTGATGGCGTCCTTCTACTGGCCGTGGCTCGCCCTGCTCTCTCTCTTATTTACCTTCCTGATTTCCTTCGTCTGGTGGACATACAAGGTGTGGAAACAGAATAAACCCGCCCACAAAAACATCGTCATGCGCATCGCTTTCAGCATAATTGAGACGTTCGCAGTATCTGAGAACCTAAAAAGAATGCTAGTCATTAGCACAGTCTTCGCAAGCCTTACCGTGGCTAGTGCCATCCAGCATCACAGCACCCCGGAGGAGTGGAGCTTGGTTTGGTTGCCATTCACAGCTCAGGTGCTGGGGTGCCTCTTGGTCTTGCCTTGTCGTCATGTGTACAAAAAGGCTTACAGAGTATTGGTCCTTTCAGTCATGCGATCAACCACAGAATAATTGTTAATGTAATTTTAATTCATGTTGAAATTTACGTCTTAGGCCAGTTACCGAAACCGGTTTGATTAGACAGTATCATATTTTACCCAATATGGGGATTGGTCCCCAATTACAGGTGCAAACTATCGAGGTCGTCCAAGTTGCGTCCATTCCCAAACGTGAATTCATACATTTAACCCTAATGAAATAACAAATATGATAAAATAAAATTTTGTATAACAGTTTTGCGCATAGTTAGTCTAATGATAGGTTAAATTAAGTGCTTTTGTTCTGTGGGAATATTGATTTACAGTTCGTGGGTGAAGCATTTATAATGCACCTCCAACAGACACCCCCCCCCCCCCTCCCCCCCCCCCCCCCCTCCCTCCCACCCACAGCGTACTCACTCCAGGAACCAATGTCAAATGTGAACCAGTCCCTAGGAATAATCAAACAAACCATTTACTATAAATCCAAGAACACAAGTCCAACAGCTTTACAAATCCTAATATGTCTTCCACCTTGAATATTGTAGGTAATTATTGAGACTCTTTATCTACAAATAAACATTATCGCACTGGACAAAAGTTCAGAACCAAGGAACTTAAATTATTTACTATTTCAAAACATAATAAAACTCGCATACTAGAATGAACAAGTATTCATCTCTCTAGTGGCCTCGATGAGGACAGGAAGCCGGCGGCTTATCAAAGAATCCCCCATTGTTCCTGTGGCTTATTTTCTAACTAGATTTTAAAATGAAGTAATTTCTTGGCATTTACGTTTCGGCGGGTAGGTGGTTCCAAGAGTTTATAACCCAATGGGTGCTTTAGCTTTGATGTCCAAAGGGCTTGGAAAGGATGGGGAGGTAGAGGATGGGGAGATGAAATTCAGGAAGAGGATGCGGGTGTAGAGAGAGAGGAGGTTTTGAAAGTTCGGTGGCCTGTCCACCATGGGTTGACATATGTGTATGTGTCGTTTGTTTGCGAATGTGTTATGTTGGGTGTCAGTGCATTGGCTGGGGGGGCTAGTGGTTTGTGACCTTGTTGGTGTCTTAAAGCACTAGACCGATGGAGTTGGCTGAGGGAGTTAATCTTAGCAACATAGGGTAGTTACATTCTGATATCACGACAAATGGTTTTTTGGTTTTATAATTTTTTTGTAGTAGTTTTTTATTTGTTATATTTTTTTGTATTTATTTTTGCCCCAATGGGTGAAAAAGCTGTTTTCTGTTCTACATTGTGGCTTTTTGAGTTTGGAGCTCTTCCCCTTTTTATGTGTTACACTTGCTCTCTTAGAGAAATGTTCTGAAATAATATCCTTCAACTTGGTCAGTATTAAAGGTTTCGATAAGATCACATGACCCTGTCATGTCTGCTTTGCAGTATTGTGAGTAATGTGGCTCTCAGACGTTCCCGCTATGAAAATAGACTTAATTCTGGAGGGAATTTTTCGTGTTGGACTTTCTCTAAAGCATATACATTATGTTCCTGTGAAGGTTCGGTCTCCATGCAACCCGTCCTCGCAAATTCGTATAGTCAATATTGACTTATTAAATACGTGCATAGGTGACATACTAAACATAATAGTTTACCTTGAAAAGCTTCATAGAAAACACCGACCTTACCTAACCTTGTTAGTATGTTAAGCATCTTATAGCTTCGTAATTACAAGTGTTACTTAACCTATTATAGGTATAGGTTAAGTAATAATTGTAATTACGAAGCAATAAGATGATTATCTTAACATACTAACAAGGTTAGGTAAGGTAGGTGTTTTCTATGAAGCTTTTCAAGGTAAACTATTATGTTTAGTATGTCACCTATGCACGTATTTAATAAGTCAATATTGACTATACGAATTTGCGAGGACGGGTTGCTCCATGCTTGGGTACAGTAGTCCATAAGAGATTTGTACAGAAGAATAACCACTTTCTTTCCCCTTGAAGTCAAAGGTTAATTTGACTATTGCTAATGTTCATTATACTACATCTCGTAATTCTCATACAACTTTCAGTGACTGTTGGATCCTAACTACTGTCTTTTTCTTCATCAATCTGCTCTATGGTAGTGTTGTTAATATGATAGGTGTAATGTGCACTGTTATACCCTACATGCAAGGTCTTGTAATTTTCAGTATTAAAAAGCATTTACCAGTCTTATAATTTGTGGAGTTGATGTAGATATCTGCAAGGCCTCAATATCGTTTTCGATTCCTACTGTACATCTTAGTGTTATCTGCAAATTTGATGATATGGTTTGTATTATTCTCATCTATGGCATTAACGTATTGGACCAAAATGGTTGGTTCTAAAATGGAATCTTGTGGTTCCATTTTAGTTCTACTCAGCACATCTTTCCAGAGTGATTCATTTCCATTTAGGACGACCCTTTGCTTTCTTTGTTTTAATGTTTTATTCGTTCTAGTATTTTAGCATTTATTCCATGTGTTTGTAATTTCCTTGCCAGTCTTTCACGTGGTACCTTATCTAAAGCTTTAATAATGTCCAGGAATAATACTTATGTAAGTCCTTTGTCGGAATAGCTGGTTACTATTTCCAAAAATGTGAACAAGTCAGTACGGCGGAATTTAATGTTCACAAAACTACGTTGTCTTCATTTTAGTAGATTGTGAACTGCGAGATGGGCGAATGATTCCCTTTCTAAAATGCTCTTCATGAGCTTGTAGATATGCGATGGTCAGGCAGATGGGTCTGTACATTTTTTGCAGAGTTCTTTCTGTCTTTTTTCGGAGATCTGGGGGCGACATTTGCATTGGTGTAGATGGAATACAATCCATAGTCATAAAGGAACTGGCAAAAGAACTATGCCTTCCGTTGAAATTACTTTTCACAAAGTCTCTGGACCAAGAGATAGTCCCCCGTAGACTGGAAATATGAAAATGTCACCCCAATTTAAAAAAAAAGTAGAAGAAAGAGCTCAGCAGAGAACTACCGTCGAATCAACTTGACATTACACATCTGCAAGCTCATGGAGAGAATCCTAAAAGAGGAAATCATTCAGTGAACAATCATGTAAAATCAACACAACATGTGTTTGTTAAAAATAGATCCTGTCTTACAAACTTGCTCACATTTTTAGAAACGGTAACTAGCTACTCAGACAAAGAACTTCTGACTGACGTAGTATATATATATATTTAGCGAAAGTCTTTGACAAGGTACCACATGAAAGGCTGGCAAGAAAATTACAGGTACATGGAAATAAATGGAAAAATACTAGAATAGACAAAAACAATATAATACTACTACTACTACTACTACTATTAATAATAATAATAATAATATTAATAACTATTTAACAATGATTAAAAATAAAGAAAAAATTGTGGTGCTAAATGGGAATGAATCTGATTAGAGAAATGTAGTAAGTGAGGTACCACGGGGGTCCATTTTGGGGCCAACCCTTTTGTCTAATACATTAATAACATAGATGAGAATATTACAAACCACATCATCAAATTTGCAGATGGCACAAAAGTGGACTCACGTATCAGGAACGGTTGAGGGCCAACAGGGCTAACAACACTACAAACCAGGCATGACAGGGCGGATCTTATTGAAACGTTTAAACACTGAACAAATTAGAGGATGTTGATCCGAAAATTTATTTATAAGTTCAGGTGTAACACAAACAAGGAACAACGATTTCTAGCTCAAAAAGCCACAATGTAGGACTGAGAACAGATAGCTTTTTCACCCACAGGGTTAATACCTATGGACCGCATACCCGCCGAAGCCGTTAAAGCCAAAACTCTGTTACCTTTAAAGTACAGCTGGAAAAGATCAAGGCAATTGGGGGACCTTCGACAAGCCGCTGGCTTCCTGTCCCCGTCGAAGCCACTAAAATTTTGGTAGCTTTCAGGTGAAATTTCCTATCTAGGGGGACGTACTTCCCCTTGCTCCAGAGCTTTTCTGAATCTGCGTTTCAGTGGTCAACGCATTTCATCAGCCAGTTCTTTACGATTTGAAATTGAATTCCATCCACACTTGGGGCTTTAGAGCACTTTATTTGTCAATGCTTCTGATTGTTTCGCATTTTATGGGAATATCCCTTAATTCAATCTCTTCCCCTGTTTCAAACATTTATGTAGGTATTGGGATGGGATGTTGTAACAGCTTTTTAGTGTGAATACTGATGGAAAGTATTCATCCGGTGTTAATCACCTTTGATATTGTCCATAATAACTTGGTTGGTCTCATATTTTAAAGGTATTACAGTCTTTTGTTTGGCTTTACGTCTTATATAGGCATAACAAGATTTGGGACCTTTCTTAATGTCTTGAGCAAGTTTTCTTTCATAGTTTCTTTTGGATGATTTGATTTCTGCGGAGCCGAATTTAATGCCCTTCTATATACCTCATAATGTGAAGTCCTGGTGGACTGATACCTTTTCTCGTGGATGCGTTTCGTTGTTAGATTTTGTACTGCCTTTGTCAGCCCTCAGTGAAGACCTTTGTTAANTAGCTATATTCTTAATTCGTTTTGTCCGGGCCAGAAAGCTTGTGTGAATATACATCTACCTTAGTCTTATATCGTGGTTTCCCCAAGGTTGAACTACTGACCATTCCCAAGACGCAAGCCGATAACAGCTAGTTGCCTGATTCCCGGGTACCTGTTTACTGCTAGGGGGAAGGAAAACCATCTATCAGCAAAAGTGCCAAGCCATTACGACTATATACACTTGGAAGCGATTAGGATAAGGACACGGGAGACATCTCCCGTCACGCAGGATGCAGTCGCACCTCCACAGATCTCCAGTATCATCTATTGATACTGGTAATGGCTCAAAAGGGCTACCACTTACGGGCTATTCATGCCCGTGCCACCTTTTGGGTGGCTTAATCTTCATCAATCTTAGGATAAGGATTTGGGATGGGACGGGGAAAGGAATGCTGCCCAACCACTTGGACTGTCGGGAATTGAACTCCGGCCTGCATGACGCGAGACCGTCGCTCTAACGTCCACCCTAATTCATTGTGTCGGGGGACAGGAAGCCAGAGTGTATTCAAAGACGTTTGTTTTTATCGATGCCAACCCAAGGCCGAATTACTGACCTCACCTAGGATGCAACCCCACAAGCTGACTTATTCCCAAGTACCTACTCACTACTAGGTGAACAAAGCATCAGGTAAAAGGCAATGTGCCCAATCATTTCTGTCCCGTCCTAGAATCAAACCAGGGATACTCGATTGTGAATCGAGAACGAAACCAACTGCTATGAGACCCTTATTAATACAATAATAATAATAATAATAATAATAATATAATAATAATAATAATAATAATAAATAATAATAATTTAATTCATTAAATATACTTTATCATTGGAAGTATTATACGTAATTATACGTAAGAATTATACATAAGAACATATACTACAGTGGTTTATTTGTAGGTATACATACATAATAAATAAAGCCACTAAATGCTCAAGTCCACTATGGGCTCACCAAAGCCCGTGTGGGTTGCAACTTTTGTTCCGGGTAGCTGAATCTAAAAACAAACAACAACTAAAATGCAGAACGATTCGGGCATAATTAATTTAGTTGCTTGACATCATCAAACCTTCCAGTCCCTCGACACAATGAATTATTAATTATACTTAGTAGCTGCTGCTGGTAACATTACCTGGGAGACTGAACTCTGCGATATAGTGTTCAACCCGTCCTCTTAAAACAACGTCACTTTTCGCTGGTATGCGCGCTATGGCCAAATTTGGACGTAATTTGAAATGAAATCGACTCACAAAAGTGACGTACTGTTCCGTTTTCTGTTTGAGTCGTCCGGCTTACTCGGCCAGCTTACAAAAGGAAACTTTCCTTTAACGTTTTTCATACCGTTTTTGAAACTTTATGAGAATTTCCTGCCCACCTAACCTATCAGAGGACCCTTAACAAGTGTGCAAACATTTCTTCATTATAACTCTGACCCTCCATAATACCCACTGTGCCACGCTAACTAAACGTCACAAGCAGAAAGTTAAACAACCCTTGGCATACTAAAAGATACTTAAATCAATCAATAAAAAGCATGAATGTGAGAAGAAATAATGACTAGGGATCATTTCCAGACCTAGGCTACAACATCAGCCGACTAGTCAACTCCAGCCAGTACGTCTCTGGGAAAACAGCATTAGCCAAAAGTTTCCTGGCAAGGCTTTACAAATTCAGACAATCCCCAACCCATGTCAAGCTCCACCTTTATAAAATGATCATCAGACTTTGCACTAGAATACCCATATACCCTCTCCCCCCCTCACCCCCTCTGACTCTGACTATCAGAACCAACCAACTGAACAGCCAAAGAGTACAAAATAGGTCACTCCGCTTCCCTGCATAACTTTGCGCTGAACGAAAGAGTAAGAACCGACCAGCCTCACAGGTCTCTCAGGGGACACCAGACTCAGTCAGTCACCTTTCCAGAATGCAACTCTACAGGATGAAGAGCCTCTTAATCTGTGAAGACTCATTTGAAATCATGAACACAAATGATTATGAAATTCAAGAACCGCTACAGAGAACCAGAAGAATCACTCTTCAGCACATAGTAATAAAACACATCGCCCCGACTTCCTGAATGACCTCCCAGATGTCCAGTGAGTGCGGATCTTCTTTGATCCCTTGATGAAGCAAAAATAAAATTATAATAAACAAATACAGCGTTACTAAACCACTGTAAAATAAACCTTTTAAGAGAAAACAGTGCAGAAAGCTTGATGCTTGGAGGACCTACGTTGGTAAAGCCTAAGCCAGTGATTAACTCAAACGTCAGAACAGCGACGTCAGTCCAACACGGACAGCCTTCACCAGCCAGCCAGGTTGATGCTCTAACCAATTAGCCGACCACATTGTTATCTTGAGGTTATCTTGAGATGATTTCGGGGCGTAGCCTCCCAGCGGCCCGGTCCTCGACTAGGACTCCTTTCTGTTACACATCCTCAGAAAGCAACCCGTAGCATCTGTCTAACTCCCGGGTACATATTTACTGCTAGGTGAACAGATGCATCAGGGTGAAGCAAAATCTGCCCATTTGTTTCCGCCTCCGCCGGGGATCGAACCCAGAACCTTGGGATTACAAATCCTGAGCGCTGTCCACTCAGCCGTCATGCTCCTGACAGCTGAGTGGACATATCGTTTGCAAAACAATAACACAACTACTACCAATCCAAAATGGACAGGCCAATAAACTTTTTACCCCTCATACTCCTTCCTCATCCCCCCCTCATACTTCACCCTTACCCCCTCATATTCCATCCTCATCCCCCTCCCTCATACCCCATCCTCACCCTACTCATAATCTTTTTTTTTTTTTTTTTTTTTTTTTTTTTTTTTTTTTGAGATATATACAAGAGTTGTTACATTCTTGTACAGCCACTAGTACGCGTAGCGTTTCGGGCAGGTCCCTGGAATACGATCCCCGCCGCGAAGAATCGTTTTTTCATCCAAGTACACATTTTACTGTTGCGTTAAACAGAGGCTACAGTTAAGGAATTGCGCCCAGTAAATCCTCCCCGGCCAGGATACGAACCCATGACATAGCGCTCGCGGAACGCCAGGCGAGTGTCTTACCACTACACCACGGAGACTGTAAGAATCGAATATGCGTTAAGAGACGATTAGATACGAGTTGCTCTGATAAGATACAGCACCATCATAATACCCACCCGGGCAACACAGCTCCTCTGTGACGGAAGTGTACTTTGTGAGCAGAGACGGAAGGAATATACAAACGTTTGTGTTACCAACTCCCGGCCGGCAGGTGTAGAACCACGGGGTTAGTCCCTTGACCTGGGCCCAGCGATGTCGGAGGGGACGTACAGCCCAGTGACTCAAGGCGAACCCGCAGGCGACGCTGCCAAAGAAAGAGAGCCTCAGAGATGGAGAAAAATGCTGAAAAGTCTGGGGTGGAAAGTGTTCCCATTTGTCAGCGCTCTGCTCTACTTGAGCGACGTGCTCAGCACCTTCTGCTACGTCGGCGTCCTCTTTAGCTTGGCCAGTGAGAGAGACGTGGTCCTGCGGGGCCTGAACTTCAGATGGTGGGCCTCCCTTATCATCATCGTCCATGTTGTTTCCGGAATCTTCATTAACTTTATCGCCACATTCTACAGGTCAGACAGCACAAATAATAATAATAATAATAATAATAATAATAATAATAATTCATTGTGTCGGGGAACAGGCAGCCAGTGTCTCTTCATACACTTTAGACTTATGTGGGCGGACAACGACTTTCTTAATCCCTTTGACCTTATCTCGATGTGTGACCAGTTTGAAGACTTAACGTGTACTTCTACCCATCGGGCACCAAGACTGTAATATTTTGTTGACTTATCTGCATGTCTTGCAAATTGTCTATACAGTATACCTAGGTCATAAAAGTATTTGTGTGTACGTCTGATACCATACTACTTGTGAAGGAGGAAATGTATATGTTATCTCTCAGAATGCTTGGTAATATGTTTATGGTTTGTGATGTGTGTATATGTACTGAACGGGGTGAGAATAGCTTGAGCTACCTCATCCCTTTGTGTGTATTTTACATCAATAAACTTATTTCAATTTCAATTTCTACCCATCATTTGTTAAGTGTTGCGTGCTTGATTCACTAGCTATTCACTCCTAACTTGTGGATTACAACACACTGCATCAATATCAACTTATCATGTTTTGACAATAATAAGCAAAACTACTTGTTCTTGAGCAACACCTGGTGCATTAAACCAGTCACCCCCCCCCCCCGGCCATCCCAAATCCTAATCCTGACCCCTTCCCAGTGCTATATAGTCGTAATGGCTTGGCGCTCTCTCCTGATAGTTCCCTTCCCTTCCAGCGGCAACATATATATATTATAAAGATAATAAAGAGAGAATACTAAAGTTATAAATTATTGTATCATAATTTCCAGAGATAAATCACATCACTGCATTATATTTGATTAGTCAAAACACTGATTCGCACCTCCTTTACTTTTTCAGGCACGAAATAAAGATCTTAAGCGTAAAGAAGAAGGTGTGGAAGGGCTGAAATGCATCTTTTTTTCCAGAGTTCTACGTGTGTTTAGCGTGAGTACCTCATGTCTCCCCCAGTGTATGGTATACTTCATGTCTCCTCCACTCGTGAGTCCCCTGGTGTCTAGTGTGAGTACCTCATGTCACCTCCGTCGGTGAGCTCTAATTTAGAAGACACTATCCATCAACTCACCTTGCTCCCATCCAATGATTCTCACCCAGCCACCCACTATCCAGGGTCCTATTCCCCTAGAGCACCCATTCACATACTGTCCAGAGATCAAATCCTATATAGGCTCTCGTCCATCCGCCTAGGCCCCTGAAGCCATCAATACCTTACCTTGAGGTTACCTTGAGGTGCTTCCGGGGCTTAGCGTCCCCGCGGCCCGGTCTCGACCAGGCCTCCTGGTTGCTGGACTGATCAACCAGGTGTTGGACGCGGCTGCTACAGCCTGACGTATGAGTCACAGCCTGGTTGATCAGGTATCCTTTGGTAGGTGCTTATCCAGTTCTCTCTTGAACACTGTGAGGGGTTTGCCAATTATCCTCTTATGTGTAGCGGGAGCGTGTTGAACAGTCTCGGGCCCCTGATGTTGAAGAGTTCTCTCTCAGAGTCTCAGTTGCACCTCTGTTTTCAACGGGGGTATTCTGCACATCTGCCATGTCTTCTGGTCTCATGTGATGTTATTTCTGTGTGCAGGTTTGGGACCAGCCTCTCTAATATTTTCCATGTGTAAATTATTATGTATCTCTCCCGCCTGCGCTCAAGTGAGTACAGATTTAGGCTCTTTAGTCGGTCCCAATAGTTAGATGTTTTACCGAGTGGATTCTAGCAGTAAAGGATCAATCTCTGCACGCTCTCCAGGTCAGCAATTTCTCCAGCTTTGAAAGGGGCTGTCATTGTGCAGCAGTACTCCACTCTAGAGAACACAAACGTTTTGAAAAGTATCATCAACGGTATAGCATCTCTAGTGTGAAAAGTTCTTGTTATCCAACCTATCATTTTTCGTGCAGTTGTGACGGCCACTTTATTGTGTTCTTTAAAGGTAATGTCTTCCGACATGAGTACACCCAAATCCTTTACATTGCCTTTTCGTGGTATGTTATGATTTGTCTGAGTTTTGTACTGGTTTCCGTTTTTATATTTTCATTTTTTTCCATAGCGCATGAGCTGGAACTTATCATCGTTAACACAATATTATTTTCTGTAGCCCATAGAAAGACCTGATCTACATCTGACCTGGAGGTTTGCCGTGTCCTCTATGTTGCCTACTCTCATGAAGATCCTGGTGTCATCTGCAAAGGATGATACAGTGCTATAGGTTGTGTTCTTGTCTATGTTCAATATGAGGATGAGAAAAAGTACTGGAGCAAGCACAGTACCCTGAGGGACTGAGCTCTTAACGGTTTGATGGTGCTGGATTTTATTTTGTTGACTATTACACATTGGGTTCTGTTGGTCAGGAAATTGTAGATCCATCTGCCTATTTTTCCGGTAATTCCTTTTGAGCGCATTTTATGTGCAATAACACCATGGGTCACATTTATCAAAAGCTTTTGCGAAATCTGTTAAATTACATCAGCGTTTTGTTTGTCTTCCATAGCATCTAATGCCATATCATAGTGGTCCCAGCAACTGCGACAGGCATAGATCGCCCTGTTCTGAAACCATGTTGTCCGGGGTTATGGAGATGCTGTTGACCTCTTACTGCCATTCTTCTGGTCAAAAATGGTGTCGAGCAGCTGGGACACCCTCATAAATACTGTCAATCAGTGTCCTCCCCCGCGATAGCAGCCACATAGTAAGCTGACGATTTT
>WNGS01135237.1:21744118-21764898 GCA_020271785.1 Procambarus virginalis
ATATGTAAATGATCTCCCGGAGGGTAAATTCATTCTCTCTCAATGTTTGCCGACGATGCCAAAATATGAGAAGGATTAAGACAGAGGAGGACTGCTTGGAGGCTTCAAGAAAACTCGACAAGCTGAAGGAATGGTCGAACAATGTTGTTAGAGTTTAACCCAAGCAAATGTAATGTAATGAAGATAGGTGTAGAAATCAGGAGGCCAGATACTAGGTATCATCTGGGAGATGAAATCTTCAAGAGTCAGAGAGAGAAAAAGACTGGGGTTGATATCACGCCAGACCTGTCTCCTGCAGCCCATATCATAAGAAACATTAGCGGCATATGCCAGGTTGGCCAACATAAGAACGGCATTCAGAAACTTGTGTAAGGAATCATTCAGAACTTTGTATACCACGTATGTCAGACCAATCCTAGAGTATGCAGTTTCAGCATGGAATTCATATTTCGTCAAGCATAAGACTAAATTGGAGAAGGCTCAGAGGTTTCCACCAGACTAGTATCCGAACTGAGGGGACATGAGCTATGAGAAGAGACTACGGAATGAAACCTCACGCGCTGGAAGGCAGAAAAGTTAGGAAGGGACAGATCACACACTTCAAGATTCTCAAAGGAATTAATGAGGGTAGACAATGACAGTATATTTAACACAAGGGGCACACTCACTAGGGGACACAGGTGAAAATTGAGTGCCCAAATGAGCCATAAAGACATTAAAAAATGTTTTTATTGTCAGATAGTTAATAACATGAAATACATTAGGCAGTGATTGTGGTGGAAGCTGACTCCATACACAGTTTCAAGTGTAGTATGATGGAGCCCAATAGGCCAGGTATCTGTACACCTGTTGATTGACGGCTGAGAGACGGGACCAAAGAGCCGAAGCACACTAGGCGAATACAACTATGTGAGTACACACAGGCTTGTGGTATATTTTGATGCTTAGGGCCCCCCCCCCTAATGTAAAGATGTTTATGTCTTTTTCTTTCTTGAGGGTTTTTCTAATGTGTTTTTCTTCTTGGAGTTATGTATTGTGGGACTTGATTGGCCTCTGTCGTTCTCCTGCCTTACCCTCCCTACCCTCCCTCCTCATAGGTTAATGATGCAAATCTCGTCAGCAACCTGCGCAAAAAACTAGTTGAGCGTCTTAAACCTCTCAAAACTTTGGTTGGCAAAGGATTTGGCATTAACATAAAATATGCCCGTAGTTTCTATATTGCATTTATACGATCTGTTGTTGATTATTATGCCTTGCATCTTCTTAATTTTTCTCCTAAACAATTTCAAGGCCTAGATGTAGTACAGAATGATGCCATGCGCATCATCCTGGGGTTGTCCTAGAACTGTCAGAATTGTTAACATGAGAAAGGAACTAAACTTACCTTCCATTTACGAAAGAATAGTTCTACTTAGTACTATGTTTTGCGCCAAAACTTTGAAGAATAATGGTCCCCCCAGCTCTATTCAAATTAAATTGAGATCCATTCTAAATAATTCTGACTGTTCTCTCAATCCGCCGCAAAAAGCTCCCTACAGTGCGTGGCTCAGTAGTTGTGCATATAATCTTCGGAAACTGAATGTGTCTATTAACCCTGATAAAACTGTTCACTATATTCCCCCTTGGAAAGATGTGGAGATCTCTCTGCATTATACCCCCATCAGTGTAAAGCAAATGTATAACACTGACATTTTGAGATGTATAACAGTAGAAGCTATTGACTGTCATCTTCAAATTCTCAAACCAACTGAATCCTATGCCTTTACTGATGGCTCTGTGCAGTTAGGCACTGGTAGAACAGGTTGTGCATGTGCAGAATACAAAGGGAATGAAATGGTCATGTCTACTACACAGAGATTGAACAACTGGCCTAGCACGACACAGACCGAGCTATTGGGCATTTATCTAGCCCACTGAATACCGTTAAGCTCAATGGTGAGTGGAGGTATTTCTGTGACTCTAAAAGTGCTCGCAGTCCTTAAATAACCATCACAATGTATGTCGGAGGTAGCTTGTAATATTAAATGGAATGTAATTTTTGCCAATGATAATAAACTCTTGTATAAAATGTGTGTGGATCCCATCCCATATTGGAGTTGGAAAACATGACTTCGTAGATCGATTGCCCAATGAGGCTTGCAGGAAAGAAAACATTGATTATGACTTGGACTATCTAATGCAGTTATTAGAAACATACAATTTAAAGAAATTATTCAGATTTAGAAGAACGAAGAAATGCCCAGAGACCTGAAAGCTGCAAATGTAAATTAACAAGTTATGACAAGTTTTGTAATAATAGAGTATTTGTTCGGGTCAGCACAGTAACGTGAACCAGGCATGTGATGTAGTCATTTGCGCGAATTCGCCTTGGCTATAGACACATCTGGCAGGTAGGTTAGTGAGGCTGAGCCACTTCCAGAATACTCAGATTGTAAACTCTGTCTGTGATAAACCTTTAATGCATTCACTAGAACACTACATTGATGAATGTGAAACCGTAAAGGACTTTAGACCTCCCGGCCTCTTGTACCACCAACTGTGTAACTATTTAATTGACTCAGGTGTTCTGAACGACATCCTAACAATTTAATATGCTTGTCCATTTTAAAGAATGAAGAACAATTTTTATCTATATTACTTCTAAGCTGCATCACTTATGAACCCATCCCTGCCCTTGTGTGGCAGTGCACAATAGAAAGTTGTTTTCACATACACTATATTAAAACATTGATTGTAACCGTGATATATATTTGCTTCAAGCCTACAGTTTAGACCTATGTCTTATGTATGACCCTCTGTCCTGCGTGACGTGATACTAGCATTATTCTCACCGTAATCAGACTATCAAAATCCTCAGATTAGGCAAAATGTAATTAATTTTGTCAATAAAGATGTTAATAATAAAAACCCTCTGGCAATTATACTGTTCCTTCCTGACGTCCTCTCCCTTCCCCCACTCCTTATCAGGCTACCCCACCCCCTCCCTTCCTTCACCCCTCCCCGCTACCCATGCCTGCCCCTCCCCCATGCAGGGGCCAAGAGAGTGGGGCAGCTCCAGCACTATGTTACTAGTCAGAGGCCGGCCGCAGCAGGGAGCGTCACGCTGCTCCATACCCTCACGTTCCTTACCCGCCAGCCGCCGCCACCAACGTCGTCACCGCCGCCGCCACCAACGTCGTCACCGCCGCCGCCACCAACGTTGTCACCGCCGCCGCCCAACACGTCGTCATCGCCGCCGCCACCAACGTCGTTACCGCCGCCGCCTCAACGTCGTCACCGCCGCCGCCACCACGTCGTCGTCGCCGCCGCCACCAACGTCGTCACCGCCGCCGCCACCAACGTCGTCGTCGCCGCCGCCACCAACGCCGTCACATATGCTCCCAGGAGGGTCAGCCTGGTGTCTCGTGCTCTTGGGTCACGAAGTCTCGCGTCTCGTGGGTCAACTCACAAGACTCGCGTCTCGTGGTCAACTCCAAAGACTCACGTCTCGTGGTCAACTCACAAAGACTCGCGTCTCGTGGTCACTCCAAAGACTCGCGTCTCGTGGGTCAACTCACAAAGACTCGCGTCTCGTGGGTCAACTCACAAAGACTCGCGTCTCGTGGGTCAACTCCCAAAGACTCGCGTCTCGTGGGTCAACTCACAAAGACTCGCGTCTCGTGGGTCAACTCCCAAGACTCACGTCTCGTGGGTCAACTCCCAAGACTCGCGTCTCGTGGGTCACTCACAAAGACTCGCGTCTCGTGGGTCAACCTCCAAAGACTCGCGTCTCGTGGGTCAACTCCCAAGACCTCGCGTCTCGTGGGTCAAATCCCAAAGACTCGCGTCTCGTGGTCAAATCACAAAGACTCGCGTCTCGTGGGTCAACTCACAAAGACTCACAGACCAAATCAAGTCCTATGTTAGGTCCAACTCTTAAGACGTATGGTGATTCAGCCCGTCCCACTAAGGTCCCCGCCGTCAAGAAAACGGAAAATTTAATGTTTGCTCTTCTAACCTACCAGAGGACCCAAAACAGAAAACGGGACAGTGCGTCACATTCGCAAGCCGCTTCCATTTTCTAGTACGACAATTTTTGGTCTTGTGTTACGCATACGAGCGGAAAAGCAACGTTCTTTGTGGGAGGACAGGTTGCATACCCTGCCAGTTATTATATACTTGTCTGCAAGGACAACAGGGGCCTGACAGCTGAGTGGACAGCGCTTCTGATTCGTAGTCCTGAGGTTTCGGGTTCGATACCCGGTGGAGGCGGAAACAAATGGGCAGAGTTTCTTTCACCCTGATGCACATGTTCGCCTAGCATAAATAGGTAACTGGGAGTTAGACAGCTGCTACGGGCTAAGGCACTACGGGCTCACCATAGCCCGTGCTACTTGGAACTTTGTTCCAAGTAGCGAATCTTTAACAACATGCTACAGGCTGCGTCCTGAAGGGTGTGTAACAAAAAGGAGGCCTGGTCGAGGACCGGGCCGCGGGGACGCTAAGCCCCGAAATCATCCAAGATAATCTCATGAGATAGCCCATTGTAAACGCCTATTTATATGTGATGTGTTTTTCACATGTTGGTGTGAGTAGAGTTCTTCCTGCTCCTACTGTTGCCCTTTTGACGGGTTCCTACATCATTTCTGAATAACGAATTTACTCCCACCACGTACGCTTTATTTTGAAATCTTAATATAACTACATATATATATAAATATAGGGAACTGCTTCTCATTATTAAAATTTGTATGGGTTAATTAGGTATATATATAATATATATATATATATATATATTATATTATATATATATATATATATATATATATATATATATTAAATATGACCGAAAAAGTAAGATTATATTTCTAACACGAATTTCCTCGATCTTCCTTATGTTTCTTTTACTGTTGATGTAAATGAAAAATCAATTCTCCAAAATTCATTTTTATTTCTAGCCTGACGCGACACTTGAGCGCGTTTCGTAAAACTTATTACATTTTCAAAGACTTTAGTTTACACACACAACTGTAACTGAATAGAGCTAAAGCATCTTCGATTTTATATACCTGCATTGGGTGAGGAGACATGTTACAATAGTGTTTGGATGAGGTGAAAACAGATTTTCAACACAAGCCAGAATGGGGTATAGAACGGGGTATAGAATCGGGGTATAGAGTCGGGGTATGAGCTAAAGGGAAGGATTGGAAGTAACTGCAGAGGCCTATTGGCCCATATTTCTGATGCTTCTATATTGGAGCGGAGTCTTGAAGTGGGTAGAATATAGTTGTGCATTAATTGGCTGTTGATTGCTGGTGTTGACTTCTTGATGTGTAGTGCCTCGCAGATGTCAAGCCGCCTGCTGTGCTGTGTCTATCGATGATTTCTGTGTTGTTTACTAAGATTCTCTGGTGATGGTTTGTTGTGGGAAGAGATTATATGTTCCCTAATGGAGCCCTGTTGCATAAGCAACAGGGCTCCATTAAGGATATGCAACAGGGTTCCTTAATGGAGCCCTGTTGCATAAGCAACAGGGCTCCATTAAGGAACATATAATCTCTTCCCACAACCAACCATCACCAGAGAAATCTTAGTAAACAACACAGAAATCATCGATAGACACGCAACAGCAGGCGGCTTGACATCTGCGAGGCACTACACATCAAGAAGTCAACACCAGCAATCAACAGCCATTAATGCACAACTATATTCTACCCACTTCAAGACTCCGCTCCAATATAGAAACATCAAGAAATATGGGCCAATAGGCCTTCTGCAGTTACTTCCATCCTTCCCTTTAGCTCATACCCCGACTCTATACCCCGATTCTATACCCGTTCTATACCCCATTCTGGCTTGTGTTGAAAATCTGTTTTCACCTCATCCAAACACTATTGTAACATGACACCTCACCCAAATGCAGGTATATAAAATCGAAGATGCTGTAGCTCTATTCAGTTACAGTTGTGTGTGTAAACTAAAGTCTTTGAAAATGTAATAAGTTTTGCGAAACGCGCTCAAGTGTCGCGTCAGACTAGAATAAAAATGAATTTTGGAGAATGATTTTTCATTTACCATCAACAGTAAAAAGAAACTAAGGAAGATCGAGAAAATCGTTTTAGAATTATTAATCTCACTTTTCGGTCATATTTAATAATAATTCTACAGGAAGACTGCTACCAAAATTACTAATATATCTAATATATATATATAATATATATATTATATATATATATATATATATATATATATATATATATATCGTACCTAGTAGCCAGAACGCACTTCTCAGCCTACTATGCAAGGCCGATTTGCCTAATGAGCCAAGTTTTCATGAATTAATATATTTTCTCTAATTTTTTCTTATGAATGATAAAGCTACTACTCATTCATTTTGTATGATGTCAATTTTTTTTTGTTGAAGTTAAAATTAACGTAGATATGTGACCGAACCTAACCAACCCTACCTAACCTAACCTAACCTATCTTTATAGGTTAGGTTAGGTAGGTAGCCAAAAAAGTTAGGTTAGGTTAGGTAGGTTAGGTAGTCGAAAAACAATAATTCATGAAAACTTGGCCTATTAGGCAAATCGGGCCTTGCATAGTAAGCTGAGAAGTGCGTTCTGGCTACTAGATACAACTGAAACTCACACCCCAGAATGATGTGAGTTTTTTATATATATATATATATATAATATATATATTATATATATATAATATATATATATATATATATATATATATAATATATATATGTATATATATGTATAAATATATATATATATATATATATATATATATATATATATATATATATATATATATATATATATCTTTAAGGAGGCTAACACACACAACCAGCAGTCGTAATTGGAAATAAAATTGCTACTTGACGGTTTTAATGCCTTCTAGACACAACCATTCAAGGTTGTTTATTGAGCATCTTTGTATTACCTGTGCGTTGTGTGGTCTGAAGCCGCCGCCTCAGCACATACTCGTCGTGCTCAAGTAATATTCTGTCCACTTACAAACGCGATGAAGCATTCATTGAAAATGGTTTGGGGGCAAAACTATTTAAGTTAATTGCACAAAGTTATGTTACGTGCTGCTAAGCTGTTAATAGTTTGCTAAACTTTAAATGTTTTCTCGAGTTGTTTTTATTTGTCTATATTTTGGGAAACAATACCTCTATCTAACACTAGACAATAAGGCAAAGAAAGATAGGAGTGAGATGAGAAAATTTACATAAAGCAACACTTTAAAAGACTCTGAGTGAACTCGACCTGTCCTCTCAACTCTCTGCAGTCATGTCCTCTCAACTAATATCTCTCATTGTGTACGTCGTGGTTGGTAAGTTTCTGGTTAGGTTAACACTCTCTATTATGTGCGTTGTGGCTCATCAAGAAAAGAGGCTGTAGCCTCATCCTCAAGACTAGGCTCTGGGGCACATGCTGGGTATATACCCCGAGAGGTCAAGCTAATAATACACTGAGAGTTTACTTACGTCTTGTGCTTTGTTTGCAGACTAATGTTTAGTTGTTAGTTGGTCAGTAAACCATTGTGGTGGTCCTTAACATACTTCTCTAAACACACCTTGATAAGTCTGATGACCAACCAACGCTTCGGGAATATCATGGGGGTCTGGAAACCTAACTTAAAAGGATATAAATATTTAATAGTTATGGTGGTCCTTCACCACATTCTCTACCATTTATCACTTTCCTTGCCCTTTACCACCCTCTTTCTCCTTCGCCATCTTCCCTACCTTTCACCACCTTCCCTTTACCATACAAATACAAATACAAATATTTATTCAGGTAAAGTACATACATACAAGGTGAAATACAAAAGTTGATGGATTCATAGATAGAGCTAGTACATACAATGCCTAAAGCCACTATTACGCAAAGCGTTTCGGGCAGGAAAAACATTAATGACTAAAACTTAATACTAATTGAGTATAAAGAATAAAATGTGTTGAGAACAAATAAAAATAAAAAAGGGGGAACATGGCTGAAAAAGCAGCACAAATACAATAGGTCGACAAACAGCATTGTTTAAAAAAACAGACATAGGTTGACAATATAGGGGTAAGGTAGGTTACATGGAATTTATTTGGTAGTGCTTCGTGTTTATCTTAAACTGGTTGAGAGAGGTACAGTCTTTAACATGGTTGGGAAGGTCATTCCACATTCTGGGTCCCTTGATTTGTAGAGCATTTCTAGTTTGATTAAGTCGTACTCTTGGAATATCAAAACTGTATTTGTTTCTGGTGTGGTGCTCATGGGTTCTGTTACAACCTTCAATGAAGCTTTTGAGGTCAGGATTGGCATTACAGTTCAGCATTTTATATATGTATAATGCACACGAGAGAATGTGCAGTGACTTAATATCTAACATATTCAGAGATTTGAGTAGTATTCAGAGATTTGAGTAGAGAATTTGAGAATTAATGTGGGATCCAAGAGCTAACAGCTTAATCCTGCAGCCACAAATAGCAATCAGCCACACACACACACTAGGTGAGTACACACACACAATAGGTGAGTAAACACACACACACACACACACACAAGACGAAGCTGGAAAAAGTCCAAAGGTATGCTACTAGATTAGTCCCAGAACTAAGAGGCATGAGTTATGAGGAAAGGCTGCGGGAAATGCACCTTACGACACTGGAAGACAGAAGAGTAAGGGGGGACATGATCACAACCTACAAAATCCTCAGGGGAATCGACCGGGTAAACAAGGATGAACTATTCAACACTGGAGGGACGCGAACAAGGGGACACAGGTGGAAGCTGAGTACCCAAATGAGCCACAGAGACATTAGAAAGAACTTTTTCAGTGTCAGAGTAGTTAGTAAATGGAATGCACTAGGATGTGATGTGGTGGAGGCTGACTCCATACACAGTTTCAAATGTATATATGATAGAGCCCAGTAGGCTCAGGAATCTGTACACCAGTTGATTGACGGTTGAGAGGCGGGACCAAAGAGCCAAAGCTCAAGCCCCGCAAACACAATTAGGTGAGTACACACACACACACACACACACACACACACACACACACACACACACACACACACACACACACACACACACACACACACATAGCAGGTGAGTACACTGCCACTGCGTTCAAATACTCAGGCATGGCTTACAAACAGTGGAATAATTCCACAATTAAGGTAAATTTACAACCAATTATTAAACCATAAAATATCATTCAAAGATAACACTCATCTTTTAATCCACGGTTAATAGTTTAAAGATCCACGGTTCGAGACCCATACAGTCCAGGTGAATGGAATTAAAAGATAACATTCGTCCATAGGATTCTCGTAGGGAACCACGTGGTTCATGACTCAACAAAGACCACGTGTTGCACCACATCTGCCCAGAGCAATCACAAGCTTCTAGAATGGGCTGATGTCAGCCCGATAAGACATCACACCCTATTAGATCAGGATGCTATGTTAAAACAACATGTATTAACAGCAGTTTATATATTCTTTGTAGATAGTCTTTAGTAGTATTCATTGATTTATTATTACGTGATTGATATCATATACCGGCATATTATTTATATATGTGATTTATGAATTAATGTGCATTAACATCTCAACATTTTATTATTTGAAGTGCATTAATTTTCCATTACAAATTAACCCCCCCCCCCCCAAGTATGTGTTGGGAGTCGTCTCTAGAATTTACAGTAAACTACAGTTCATTTATTATACATTAATAGAGTTCAGTTGTGCTTTATAAGAGCGATCCATAGGCACTGGTTCTCTACTTTATTTCTTTTCTTAAGAATGGTCCTTCGAATTTATGAGATTTATTATCATTACATTGGAGCCAGATTTCCCCACAGAGGCAGTTCTGTCTTTAAATGCGTGTCTGTTTCAGAAGCTGGAGGAGTGGCATTTGACGTGAACGATACCGTGCTATTTCTTGTGTGGCTGGTCAATTAATACCACCGCAGTCCGTCCTAAGGTTTCCAAACGTCTAGAAACTATCGTACTATAGTACCCTCATCCTAACCTACCAGAGGACCCAAAACAGAAAACAGGACAGTACGTCAATTTCGCGAGCCGCTAACATTTTCTAGCACGATAATATTTGGCCTTAGGTAGAGTATACGTCAAAATGCGACGTTCTATTAGCAGGCCGGGCTGGATTTCGTCTTGGAGTTTCAGTTTTCGTGGAAGAAGTATACGCTAGTTGAATTAAAGGAAACTTGTATGATATGAAATTAAATAAGCAATAAAATAATGGATGATAAAGATATAAGAAAAAATATGCCAACAACAAAATCGTGTACTAGGCTACATTTTGATACCACTAAGTGACTCTTCTCTCTCTCTCTCTCTCTCTCTCTTTGTTCATTTGACTGTCGAATAAAACTAGAAAACAAAAACATTGACTTTCTCATTAATTAAGTGATTAGTCAGTTTAATAACCATAGACGACTTAATACGATAATATACGTGGGATCAGAATAGTGCATTAGTTTATCCTCGTGTGAGAAAATTTGTCATGGAAACTTTGAGTAAAATTATATTAGTGATTTAGTACAAGACGTAAATTGTCTACAAGAATATAAATATGCAAATAATAGCCTCTTACCTCAAGTACATATACATAAAAAAATGGAACAAAATCAGTCACCAAAGCACATTTGTATATAATGACAACTCAGCAATAAATGTCTCAACGTAAACAGCAAACAACAAACAAACATCACTGGAAAAGTCCACCTCTGGGCGCCAACATGTGAGTGAAAGACGCGTCATGCAAAACAATTGTCTTTATCATCATGAATAAAATCTATAAACACCTAATGTGTGAGCGGGGACATATCCACTCAAGGGCTTCTACCGTACATGTAATAAGGCGTCCCCCCCCCTGGTATAGGAGCAGCCTTCGACCCTTACAAACGCCAGCACAGAGGAAGACGTCTTTAATTCAACAACGAAACGTTACTCACCCTTTTCGAGATCCGTTTTCTTTTTGTTAAATCTGTCTCCGAGGCACAAAACATTTAAACGCCTCCGGTTACCCGGTTACCATCTCTCTCTTGGCATTTACCTATATGCATGCCTCCGCACGGCTGATTAATATGTGTTTCTCTGCACGGCTGATCAATATGTGTTTCTCTGCACGGCTGATCAATATGTGTTTCTCTGCACGGCTGATCAATATGTGTTTCTCTGCACGGCTGATCAATATGTGTTTCTCTGCACGGCTGATCAATATGTGTTTCTCTGCACGGCTGATCAATATGTGTTTCTCTGCACGGCTGATCAATATGTGTTTCTCTGCACGGCTGATCAATATGTGTTTCTCTGCACGGCTGATCAATACACCACATTGGTGACTGAATGAAACTATCACCACATAAATATTAATATTACCACCGGAAGAGTTCTATCACTTTGCCACAGGGCGAAGAGTACAGTTCACTTCACTGCACTACAATGGTATACTGCACCTTATTATTGTTTGTTATCCTTGTGGCCTCGTTAGTACCTCCAGGCCTCGTCTGTACTAAGAATGGAATTCCGAGCCCGTCTGTTGCCAGTTGCCGGCAACTCTGCCAATTGCTTGGGGCGCCAAGTGCTAGGGGGCGCCAAGTGCTAGGGGGCGCCAAGTGCTAGGGGGCGCCACTTCATATGTTTGGGATCTTTGCCTTGCTTCTTCCAAATTCAGCCCTGCAGAATTTCTGTATTGAAACTAAACATTATTAAAAATGGATTACTAAAACTGGAAGTGAACTTAAAATGTATCAGATTTATAATATGTACCAAGAGAGACAACAACGGCACTTTCCTGCACCGTGGGAGATTACCCCCATTCAAATTTTAATCCCTCCCTTTCCACCCAAGAAACAAATTAGAGATCAGCCCAAGCTTCGTCTTGAGGCAAAGCTCAATGTCTTAAGCCATGTTAATGCTCTGTCCACAGAGCATTCTCTCTCTCAAATCATTTACACTGATGGTTCCCTACACCGCACCACGGGTCCAGCTGGAAGTGCAGTTGTGCTGACAATGGGCGATGGCTTGTACTTGAGTGGGGAGTCCGTATAAACAACTGGGCCTCTACCCTTCAGACCGAACTATTTGCCTTGATCCTTGCACTGTAATGTGTACAAGTCTCCAAACTTGATACATTAATTGTAAATGACTCTTTATCATCCTTAATTACTCTCAACTCTTTTAAGACATAACTGTAACATGCTCGTGTCTAAAGCTAGACACAAATACAACAAAATTGTTAAGGAGGGTAACATAGTCCATTTTATGTGGATTCCATCTCATGTTGGTCTTCGAATGCATGACAAAGCTGATGAGTAAGCCAAAGAATCTGCCTTCAAAGAATGAGTTGAGTATATTCTTGGATTGCCTTTAATCAACTTGAGAACAATAATACACCAAGAACTTCAGTGAAACCTTACAGATCTGAGACAAAGTGAAATCAACATTAGCTGTTCATCTATCATCACACTATCATGCAAGAGGAGCCACACACCTATGGATCATCCAATAAAATCAGCAGACTCCTAGATGTTATTTTTGGTCGGCTTAAACTCTGTTATAAGCAGTTTTTTTTTAGTTTTAGTTCATTTATTATGCACCCCATACCCATCCCGTGGGCGGTAGTGGAAAGGGTTACAGAGGCACATAATGGGCTCAGGGACTGAACCCCACAATTCATTTAGCTAAGCAAGTTACAATCTTCATGAGCTAGTTACAAAATTCAATATAAGTCGTCACATCAACAATGCGTTCGAGATCTACCTCAAGTACAGGTTCTAAATTAAGCAACTGACATATGTGGAGAGCTAGTGTCACAATTTATATGTTTGTCCTGCACACCGCCCCCCATCCAGTGGGTAGCGGTGGATAGGTTACAATCACTCAGTTACTACCTACAGTTAGCAAACTGGGGATATTTGATTAGAATTTCTGGTAGCAGATCATTTTTAATGAAATATTTACACATCGCTGGAACATTGGTTATAGAATTGTCTCTAAAATCACGTATCTTTTCGCACTCCATCACATAGTATCTCTGGGAATGTTCATTACCTGCTGATATAGACCTGACCAAATGACTATGTCAACAAAACTGTTAGCACACCCTCCGTCACTATGTGATGGAGTGCGAAAAGATACCTGAGTTTACAGACAGCTCTATAACAAATGTGTTAATATTCAATTCAAAGTGATAATATAAATTTAGCCAAATATCCCCAGTTTGCTAACTATAAGTAGTAACTATGGGTGATTGCAACTTATCCACCACTGCCCACTGGATGTGGTGTAACGATGACAACACTGCTGCTACCATTGTAACGTCCGGGAAGTCCCCGTTGTAACTATCACTGAACATGAACAACTCGCTGTAATGGTTGCTGTAACTTATAAGTCTTAAGGCTGTAATAATTGCACTGATGTAACCCTAAGGAACTGGAAGAATCCACCCTCACAGCAGAAAATGTTCAACCGAGTTATCGGAGAAATAACCAAGATGTTAAAGATATCTTTACAATTAATACAGGTCAGATGGATGCTAATGTACTCATAAAACAAATAATGCCGCCACTACTCCTTCTTAAACTTTAGTAATTAGGTTAATTGACTCGGGAGGAGACCAGTCAACTAACAACGAGTGCTCAGGGAATGTAAACTATCTTTATATATTTACTGGATGAATGGAATTCCTTCTGCATTTACTTCATGAATTACAAGGGAAATATGTATTCATAAAACTGTTTAAAAAATCACAGGTAATTAAAATAATTCAAGATCTATGTCTCAGAAATAATTAAGGGAAAATATATAAAATACACAGGAGATAAATTAACAGTAACTTTAATAATGCAAATTAATTAACCCTAAGCTAGTGACATCCTATTCTTCAGAAGCACGGTAATGGGCTATAAAGTGTATACAGGGAACTCAGACAAATACTTTATCACTGCTTCTCAGCCAGTGTTGTGGCCGTCTGGTGGCCGATACCCCCACCCCCCAACCACCCCACCACCCCCTACCCTCTCCAGCACTTGTACAATTCACACTAAAAATATTTTACTCTCCATCCTTCAAGGTGACGTCTTTGCTCCACAGCCACATCAGGAGGAAAACAACAGTGAAAGATGATGAAACCTAAAACGAGCGAGGACAGGTACACAGAGAATGACAAAGTAAAGAACTCAACAAGAGTTCTCAGGAGGTCTTCACAATAGAACGAGGTAAAGTCCTTGAGCTAAGAGAAGTGGCAGTAAACCAGGAGGCCCTGGAAGGGTTCGAAATTACCAGAGATGAGGTTAAGAGGCATCTGTTGGATCTGCACGTAAGAAAGGCTATTGGTCCGGACGGAATCTCACCATGGATATTGAAAGAATGTGCAGAAGTACTTTACTTGCCACTCGCCATGGTGTATAGTAGGTCACTGGAGACGGGAGACTTACCAGAAATATGGAAGACGGCTAATGTAGTTCCAATATGCAAAAAGGGTGACAGGCAAGAGGCACTGAACTACAAGCCAGTGTCTTTAACTTGTATACCATGCAAGATGATGGAGAAGACCGTGAAAAAAGAGCAGGAGGCCAGATTCAAAGTATCATTTGGGAGATGAAATTCTTCCAGAATCAGAGAGAGAGAGAAAGACCTGAGAGTTGATATCACGCCAGATCTGTTCCCTGAAGCCCACATCAAGAGGATAACATCAGCGGCATATGCCAGGTTGGCGAACATATGAACGGCCTTTAGAAACTTGTGTAAGGAATCATTCAGAACCTTGTATACCACGTATGTTTGACCAATCCTGGGTATGCAGCTCCAGCATGGAGTCCATATCGCGTCAAGCATAAGACTAAATTGGAGAAGGGTCAGAGGTTTGCCACCAGACTAGTGCCCAAACTGAGGGGCATGAACTATGAGGAGAGACTACGGGAATTAAACCTCGCGTCGCTGGAAGACAGGAGAGTTAGGGGGGACATGATCACCACATACAAGATTCTCAAAGGAATTGATAGGGTAGACAAAGACAGTTTATCTAACACAAGGGGGACACGCACTAGGAGACACAGGTGAACATTTAGTGCCCAACTGAGTCATAAAGACATTAAAAAAAATTATTGTCAGAGTAGTCAATAAATGAAATGCATTAGGCAGCGATGTGGTGGAGGCTGACTCCATACACAGTTTCAAATGTAGATATGAAAGAGCCCAGTAGGCTCAGGAATCTGTACACCTGTTGACTGACGGTTGAGAGGCGTGTCCAAAGAGCCGAAGCTCAACCCTCACAAGCACAACTAGGTGAGTACAGAGGGCACCGCGTACACACCCTGGGAGTACCGTACGCACACACGGGTCATTAATAAGAACTTTCACGTACACAAGCACAACAAACAGACGCACTAAAAATTTATATGTCCTCCCAAGCCAGCCATTTGCAGACCCGAGCGGTGATTAGCAGAGACTGGAGGAAACCAGGCAATTATCTCCAGCTTTATCATTCACAGCGCGTCCTAATATTGGTCCAATGATGCGCCTGGCCAGCTCTCTCTCAGGTGGGCGGCGGAGCAGCGGTAGATGTAGAATTAGTAGCAGTAGATGTTGAATTAGCGCTGTGTATATAGGATTGGCAGCGGTAGATGTTGAATTACAAGTGGTGGAGGTATGATTGGCCGCGGGTAGATGTATAATTGGCTGGGCGTAGATGTTGAATAAGTAGCAATATATGTAGAATTAGCCGCTGTAGATGTAGAATTATTAGCGGTAGATCTAAAACTAGTCGCAGTAGATGTATAAATAGCCTCGGTAGATTAGAATTAGCCGCTGTATGTGGATAATTAGCAAATGCTTAACTAGCGGCAGTAGATATATAATTAGCAGTTGCCATTGACCTCGTCAAGACCCTACAGTGTTGCCATTCAACCAGGTGACCCCGAGGCCATACCCCCCCCCCTCACCCCCCTCCCCCCTACAGGTCAATATATATACCCCCCATATATGTCGAGGGGTTTTGCTGGCTAAACAATATTCGCTCATTGTCACTGAACAATCCAATCTGGTTATAGCTTGAGTAGTTAAACGCTATCTAATGTATGCTTCATTTTTTTAGACTCCTTGACTATCTGTAAGACTTCCTTAACCATCTGTAAGCCTCCCTTAACTATCTGTAAGACCCCCCCACGACTATCAATAAGCCCCTTAACTATCAGTAAGGCTTCCTCGACAACTGATACGCTCATGTGCTTATCCGTAATGATTAATAACTACGTAATAAAATTACGTAAAATTGTCTCTCGTCGAAGTTAAGTGAGGGATAGGTTAATGTAGATGTTCCTTTACTGAGCAAGGTGCTAGATAGGTTAGTAAAGCAAAGACTCGTGGAACATAGAATAACAGAACATTATCTCATAGCACCAGCATGGATTTAGCAAAGGAAAATCATGCCTAGCAAATATATTGGAGTTTTATGATGAAATGACAGGATAAAACAGGAGAGAGAAGGATGTGGTGACTATGTGTTTTTCTTGAGTTTCAGAGCTTTTGAAGCAGCGCTGCATGAAACACGTCTCGTCTAAACAAGCTTGAAACCCAGGCCGGTACAAGGGGCTGCGGTGAGGCGGTCTCTCTCTCTCTGGTAAGACTCACGGATAATGGTGAGAGTCCAGAAGTCTGGGCGGCGAGAATTCACAAGCGGCGCCTCAGGGATGGGTATTGGGACCCAGTGTGTCCCTAAACATGTCAACGACTTGACAGGATACAGATTCATTCGTATTCTTGCGTGCGGACGAAACAAAGGTGTTTAAGAGAATTAGAAAATAATACAAGTGTTGGAGGCTACGAGAAAATCCAGGTACACTCGCCCAACCACTTGGGCTGGATGGTAGAGCAACGGTCATGCAGGATGGTCGCTTCATGCAGGTCGGCGTTCAGTCACCGACCGCTCAAGTGATTGGGCACCATTCCTTTGCCACCGGCCCATCCCAAATCCTTATCCTGACCCCTTCCCAGTGCTACATAGTCGTAATGACTTGGCGCTTTCTCTTGATAGTTCCCTTCCCTTCGAGCGGTTGTCAGACTCACGGCCGCGTACCCTTAACCCTAACATGTAAATTAATGAGAATTTATTTTTCTATCACAGCCATACATTTATACAATGCTAGTCAGAATATACACATTTCATCGGTCTTACATACATAGGATTAGAGAGTTGTTACAGTAAATAGTGAAATAGAGAAGGTTCTTGGAGACCATATGTGACACCAAACCTGTGACCTCAGTAACACATTACCACAATAACATCTGCAACATGCCCCAAACAGGCAATTATCCGGACAGCCTCACAGGAACCTACACACAGAGGGCTGCAGAGTGTGCGGCACCTGTATTTAGACTTACTGAGAGCTGAGAGAACTCGCCTACAGTGAAAGGCTGAGTGAGCACAAACTCACCACTATGGGGGGAAAGATGAATCACGGAGGATATGATAACAACGGAACAGATATTAAGGGAAATTGGCAATGAAAACAGAGGGAGGGGCAGAGTTGTCAGGGGAAAGAGCCAAGCCATTACGCTTATATATGGCACTTGGAAAGGGGGTCAGGATAAAGATTTGGGATGGGACGGGGGGAAAGAAATGAAACAGAGGTAATGCTCAAACTGAGAAACAGCAGGACCGGAGAGGACGTGTGGAGGCCGGACACACAGATGACCCGGAGGGACGTGAGGAAAAATGTCTTGAGGGTAGGAGTCTTAGCGTACTGAACACGATGAGATTGACGAGGAAAATTTAATAAACAGCTTCTAAAGAAAATACAACGAGAAAGAGAGGGGAATGAAAGTCGTATTAATTATGATATGAAAAGGCGGGGCTAGTGAGCTATTGTTCGACCCTGTAAGCAATGCTAGGTGAATACAGACACACACACATCCACATGCGAGGAAGTAAGGGTATGGACATCGGGGGTATGAGGGGGTATTGTGGGTAGGGTGATCGAAGGAGAGGATGAGCTGCCAGATAGAAGAGGCGGAGCGGTGATATTATCACCAGTTTGCAACATGGCGTAGGGGGCAGAGGGACGTGACTGGGGCGGAGGGAAGTAGAGATTTATAAACGTGTTGGGCCAAGGGGAGGTGGCGGAGGTGAGTCGAAGACGATCTGCAGGACAAGATCCAAGATCAAGATATATATATATATATATATATATATATATATATATATATATATATATATATATATATATATATATATTATATATATATATATATATATATACAGAGACCTTGAGCACCACTACAATTTTGTCCCCATTGCCTCAGAGACACTTGGTGCCTGGGGTAAAAGTGCTGCCAGCTTTTTGAAGGCGTTGGGGTCAAAGCTAATCGAAACAACTAGAGACCCTAGGGATGCCAGTTTTCTTTTTCAGCGCCTTAGTGTGGCAATCCAGAGAGGAAATGCTCACTGCATCCATGGTTCCTGCCCACCATCTGAGGAGCTGGAGGAGCTATTCAACTTGTGACAAGCAGCCTTGTACCCTGCATGTAATCAATATTGTAACTTTTTTTGTGTAATGACATTTTCAAATAAAGTTAGATAAATATACACACATACCAAAAGAATAGGGGTGGTAGGAGAAGAAAATATCAAAGTGTTCAGTGAGGATCCACAAGGTCTTCTCTGAGTACTCTTTATTTTCTTCTCCGAGGCTATGGGTCCCTACACTTGCACCAGAGGTGGTACCCTTCTAGGTTTATATATATATATGTCGTACCTAGTAGCCAGAACGCACTTCTCAGCCTACTATGCAAGGCCTGATTTGCCTAATAGGCAAAGTTTTCATGAATTAATTGTTTTTCGACTACCTAACCTACCTAACTTAACCTAACCTAACTTTTTCGGCTACCTAAAATAACCTAACCTATAAAGATAGGATAGGTTAGGTTAGGTAGGGTTGGTTAGGTTTGGTCATATATCTACGTTAATTTTAACTTCAATAAAAAAAAATTGACCTCATACATAATGAAATGGGTAGCTTTATCATTTCATAAGAAAAAATTTGAGAAAATATATTAATTCAGGAAAACTTGGCTTATTAGCCAAATCTGGCCTTGCATAGTAGGCCTAAAAGTGAGTTCTGGCTACTAGGTACGACATATATATATATATATATATATATATATAATATATATATATATATATATATATATATATATAACTGAAAACTCACACCCCAGAAGTGACTCGAACCCATACTCCCAGGAGCAAAGCAACTGGTAACTACAGGGCGCCTTATCCGCTTGACCATCACGACCGGACATAAGGAAGTGATAGCCTGAGCTATATGAACCACTTCCCCGCCGGCACCTGGAAGTGGTTCATATAGCTCAGGCTATCACTTCCTTATGTCCGGTCGTGATGGTCAAGCGGATTAAGGCGCCCTGTAGTTACCAGTTGCTTTGCCCCTGGGAGTATGGGTTCGAGTCACTTCTGGGGTGTGAGTTTTCAGTTGTATCTAGTCCTGGGGACCATTCAGGCGTGTTTGCATTTGTGTTCCTCACGTGTTGCCCCAAAAAATGAGGTGATTTGATAAAATGCTATGCCCAAGATAACCATCCAGGTGCCGGCGGGGAAGTGGTTCATATAGCTCAGGCTATCACTTCCTTATGTCCGGTCGTGATGGTCAAGCGGATTAAGGCGCCCTGTAGTTACCAGTTGCTTTGCTCCTGGGAGTATGGGTTCGAGTCACTTCTGGGGTGTGAGTTTTCAGTTGTATCTAGTCCTGGGGACCATTCAGGCGTGTTTGCATTTGTGTTCCTCACGTGTTGCCCCAAAAAATGAGGTGATTTGATAAAATGCTATGCCCAAGATAACCATCCAGGTGCCGGCGGGGAAGTGGTTCATATAGCTCAGGCTATCACTTCCTTATGTCCGGTCGTGATGGTCAAGCGGATTAAGGCGCCCTGTAGTTACCAGTTGCTTTGCTCCTGGGAGTATGGGTTCGAGTCACTTCTGGGGTGTGAGTTTTCAGTTGTATCTAGTCCTGGGGACCATTCAGGCGTGTTTGCATTTGTGTTCCTCACGTGTTGCCCCAAAAAATGAGGTGATTTGATAAAATGCTATGCCCAAGATAACCATCCAGGTGCCGGCGGGGAAGTGGTTCATATAGCTCAGGCTATCACTTCCTTATGTCCGGTCGTGATGGTCAAGCGGATTAAGGCGCCCTGTAGTTACCAGTTGCTTTGCTCCTGGGAGTATGGGTTCGAGTCACTTCTGGGGTGTGAGTTTTCAGTTGTATCTAGTCCTGGGGACCATTCAGGCGTGTTTGCATATATATATATATATATATATATATATATATATATATATATATATATATATACATTGACGTCACCAGAGACCCAAGGGCTTGCAGTTTTTGTTTCAGCGCCTCAGTGTGGCGATCCAGAGGGGAAATGCTTGCTGCGTCCTCGGTTCCTGTCCGGAAGCGGAGGAGCTTCAAGAGATCCATAACCTTTAGGCATTTGTCTTGTATGTTTTGTAACCTTTAAATACACAATAAAGCATAAGAAAAAAAAGGAAGGGGGTGGTAGGAGAAAAGCACACAGAAACTGTATTGGAGGGGACCTACATTCCCTCCAATGCGTTATGTGTGATTTCCTCCGAGGCTATGGGTCCCCCTTCTTCCAGCCAGAGGTGGTACTCCCTTCCATGTTTTAAAAAAAAAAAAAAAAAAAAAAAAAAAAAAAAAAAAAAAAATATATATATATATATAATATA
>WNGS01135237.1:21789203-21823268 GCA_020271785.1 Procambarus virginalis
AGGTATGTATCGGGTTCAAGTACAGGATTCCATTGGTCGTTTAAGCTAATTTTACACCAGTTGTGGAGAACTAGTTGCAACTGCCATCGGCCTATTATGCACCCCCCCCCCCACACTCCTTCAGGGTGGCACTAGGAAGACAAGTCATATAAGCTACTAGAGTAAACCTACTGTGTGCTAGCATGTAATTTTGACTGAAGTATTGATCCCTTAGATTGCATAATTATCTTTGCATTGCCACCAATGTGCAATCTTAAAAAAATTTAGTGCATATTTCAAGAACCCTGGCAAATATTTGGCTGTGGGAAGTTGAACATAAGAATGAAGGTAACTGCAGAAGGTCTTTTTCCCATACGAGGCAGTTTCTATGCTGCCTCGTCCACCCAATCTAATTCATGTTTGTCTAATCTATGCTTGAAACAATCAAGGATCCTACTTCCATTAGTTGCTCGGTAATTGGTTCAAAAGTCAACAACCCTTATACCGAACCAGTATTTACCCAGTCCTTTCCTAAATCTAATCTTATCCAATTTATACACAATTTATACACTGTAACAAAAAGACCTGTCGAGGACCAGGCCGTGGGGACTCTCCCGTCCCAAAGTCCCGAAATCATCTCGAGATACTGTAAATTGTCTAGACTAGACAATTTATACCGAACAGTTTAGTGTTCTATTTTGTGTTGTACTTTTTATAGCCTATTAATATCCCCTTTATGGCCTTTCATTCACTTGCACACCTCTATCATGTCACCCCTAATTCTTTGCCTTTTTAGAGACTAATCTTCATGTGAAGGTTTTCAAATTTGTCGGGATTTGTCACCTACGCTGGGCGTGTTATAGGGAAATTTATATCCATTCTACAGTATGGTGACCTGCATAATCTAAATGGGACCTAACATGAGCAAGATATAGCTGAAGAATAACATCAGGCGTTTTATTACTAACACTTAAATATATCCTAGTGTCTTATTAGCCTTATTGCGAGCATTTATGCATTTACTTTTTGGTTTTAAATTCTTACTGATCATCAACTCCCAGATCCCTTTTGCAATCTCAATGCTATCCAGCTAGTATCTTGAAACTTATCATTACCTACCTTGTGATGATTTCGGGGCTTGTGGCCCGTGGCCCGGTCATCGACCAGGCCTCTTAGTTGCTGGACTGGTCAACCAGGCTTTTGGACGTGGCTGCTCGCAGCCTGACATGAGTCACACCTGGTTGATCAGGTATCCTTTGAAGGTGTTTTATCAAGTTCTATGGAGCACTGCAAGGAGTCGGCAGTTATGCCCCATATGTGTGGGAAGCATGTTGAAGTCTTGGGCCTCTGATAATAGTTCTCTGAGAACCTATGCACCTCTGCGTTTCAACGGGGTATTCATGAAGTGGAATGCTGAGCTCAGGTGCACACTCTCTCAGAACCCATGGTGAAACTCCATCTGGACCAACTGCCTTGTTCTTACTTAGCTCCTTGAGCATTTTTTCCACTTCGTCTCTAGTCACCTCTATGTGCTCTATGTTGTTCTCTGGAATTCTTATTGTGTCTGGTTCCCTAAAGATTTCATTTTGTACAAACACACTTTGGAACTTTTCGTTTAGTGTTTCACACCTTTCCTTTTCATTTTCCGTGAATCTATTTCCCATTATCAACCTCTGAATATTATCCTTTACCTGCAATTTGTGTGTTTATGAATTTATAGAATAGACCTGGTTCTGTTTTACATTTGTCTGCAATCCCTTTTTCAAAATTTCTTTCTGCTCTCTCTCCTCACTGCTGTGTAGTTGTTTCTTGCATCTTTGTATCGTTTGTATGTTGGGGGTTTGGCCTCTTCCTGTATTGATTCCATTTTGTGTCTTTTGGTCTCTGGCCTCTCGCAATTCCTATTGAACCAATCCTGTTTCCTAGTTCTGCATCTCTGTTTTGGTATAAATTTGGTTGTGCCTTTATCATATATTTCACAAAACTTGACATACATCTCATTCACTTCCTTGCCTAGCAACAAGTCTGTCCAATTATACTCACTAAAAAAATTTCTAAGGTTGCCATAATGTCCTCTCTTGAAGTCAGGTTTTTCAACTGCTTCATCCTCCTTATTTTCTTCCAGATTATAACGCATTGCATACTTTATTCCCAAAACGACATGGTCACTTTTACCCAAGGGAGGAAGGTACTGAATGTCAAATACTTCTTCCTCCTTCCTTGTAAATATCAAATCTAGCATGGAGGGAACGTCCCCTTCCCTCATCCTCGTAGCTTGTTTAACATGTTGATACAAGAATGTTTCCAGGATGAGGTCTACAAATTTACAGGTCCAAAAATCTTCTGTTTTAGCTTCATATGCTTCCCAGTCTATGGATTTCAAGTTGAAGTCACCAACTATCAACAGTCGTGACCTATCGTTATCCGCTCTCGCTATAATCTCTCTCATTATTGTTATAAGACCTTCTCGTTTACTATCTAGCTCCTCCTTTGACCATGTGCTGCTTGGTGGTGGACTATATGCATTTATGACCATTAGTTTATCAGTGTACTATATTATTTGCTTTGGGCAATAAAACATTAGTTTTTTCTGTTATTACACTGTATACACACTTTATGTATAATTATATGCATTTTCATGCACAATTATGACCCACTAAGTTGGTCTGGTGAGTATGGCAATGACCAAGGAAAGTGTACATACACTACTATCAGAATATCCCAGCAGACAAAGCAGTATGACGATGCAGAATGTGTCACGGTGTACTGCACACATTCACTAATTCTAGGCACAATATTACTATTATTATCAGCATCCTGGCCAGCAAATCCTGAATATGAATCATTTTGCACAAGTTTATTTTCTAAAGGAGCACGAGGTCGTTTCATGATACGTAGATGCGCCAAACAATGGCCGAGTGCTGTGGTTCTGCACCACACTGTGAACATCATGAACAGCATTATGTTCATTGATATCTGAATATTGCACATAGTCTTTATTACTGTCAGGTTCTTCTATGATACTATCACAAAATAATAGCAGCTACTTATATATTTCGTCATTTTTAAGTGATGCTGTGGTCATAAGCTGAGCAGCAGCGCTGTTAGCTCAACGCTGCATGTGCCAGCCTTGGTTGCTCACTCAGTACTGATGCACTCACATCATGGAACGGTGGCCACAATTTTGTTTCAAGATGGTGTCTGTTTACTGGAGACCTCAGAAAGCTAATGTAAGCCCTGTGTACCTTTGGGAATTTTAAAATCTTATGCTGCACCTTAATACTTGAACTGACAGGATGCACACACTGAGCATAATTGGCAACCCCTTCTTCCAATGGGATGCACAGCCTAAGGGTTAATGCTGTACAGTAATTGTATTTGTAACAAACCTCATTGGGAAGTTTAATGGGCAGCCACAATATAGCTCCATCAAAACTCTTCACCGAACCAATCTCATCTTTAATGGTATTTAAAAGGCGGAAGCGTAAATTTAGTGCATCAATTGGTGGTTCAAATTTAACCTCATATTCAAAAACAGCTTTATTTTCCTCGATAGACAGCCGAATCCAGTTCGTCATGGCAGAAAATCTGAAATAAGCAGAAAGTTTCTGTTTATTACAACCTTTAAAATCTGCAAGTTTAATCCTTAAACTGCACAAAAGTCATATGATGTGTGACACTGAAGAAGGTAAAATTAAAAAAATATTTGAATTATGTAAAAATTACTTTACAATGTTAACAAATCTCCAACTTATTGGCTTCAGCTTCGTGAAACTTTCATCAAAATATTTTCAGAAATTGATTTTAGACGAATATTAAAAAAAAAAACAGCATTGAATGTAATGAAACGCCATTTTCTGGGTGAGTCCCGGAGGCTCCCCGGAGCTATCCAGGCTGAATGGATATGTATATCTTTCTGGAATCAGTCAATGCATGGCCTTCTTGCCTATGGGGGACCACGAGCCAGAACCTGGCCCCCTCTAGAGAGGCGGCGGGTGGGCATGAGGAGCAATGGCCTATAGAGACCCCCCTTGTGGTTGGGAGCATTCTATGTCTGCCATTAACCAGGACAGGCACCTAGAAAGGTAGGAGCCCCAAAACAAACCTACATATTCTGGTCAAACTATTGTGACCGAAGGCTGAACAAGTGGACAGAACTCCCCAAACGAAAATTAGCAAACTAGCATGACGTCATCATGTCGCCACACCGCTGTCTGCGCAACATCCCCCCTCCCGGGAGGGGAAAGGGGAGCACCAGACCCACCCGCCGGCGACCTAACCTTCAGTTCTTAGGTTGGATGTCAAAAGCACGAAAAATAATGCCGACCGGAGGGAGGGTTGTCAAGGAGCCTCCGGGACTCACCCAGAAAATGGCGTTTCATTACATTCAACTCTGAAGCCCCAACCAAGGCCGGCAAAAACCAGAAGGAATGGCCGCCAGGGAACCAGGAACCCAAACTCGGCGAGCCGAAAAGGAACCAACCCGGGCAAGCAGAAACGCCCAGTCCGGGAGAAACCCTTCCCCCAGGACCCTCAAAAGACCAACAAGGCCAAACACTGAAGAGCCAGGGCCCAGGCAGAGGCCAACGAGGAAAACTAGCACCACGAGCTAAAACGCAAGGAGCGAAGCGAAAAACAGCGACCCCGCAACCCTAAGGAGCAGCGCAACCAGCTCCAGCAGGGAAGAACGACGCACGTGTCTCTGAGGTATACAGGAAAAGAACTATGCAGGAAGTGTACCGCAAGAAAACAAAAACGCACGTTCCGGAAAAGGAACAGAGAAAAGTGGTAGCCAGAACCGGAATCCAAGCTACCCCTGTCCCAAGAAAATAAACCAGGAGGGCAGGAGCGGTCGACCGGAGGTTCACAACCTCCCGCAGACATTGCAACACAGAAGCCTGCAGGAAGAAACAAGGAAAAACTGAACTCGGTACCAAAACTGAACACTGGGGTAGTCCAAAATCAGGGAACTGAACATGGACAGAAGCCCACCCCAGCACCTAACAACAGTATAGCCAATAAGCACCGACCAAGATACACATCACACGTAGCAGAGAGGGGGAAAAAACAGAAATAGGCAAGGAAAAGTCCAGAATACAGACCAAGTAGCAGCCAGCAATGCAACGTACACGACCAACCACAACGTGTGTCGTGGGTGGTCACACATACACAAAGGGACACCCTATAGGGGAGTCGGTCGGCCGAGCGGACAGCACGCTGGACTTGTGATCCTGTGGTCCCGGGTTCGATCCCGGGCGCCGGCGAGAAACAATGGGCAGTTTCTTTCACCCTATGCCCCTGTTACCTAGCAGTAAAAGAGGTACCTGGGTGTTAGTCAGCTGTCACGAGCTGCTTCCTGGGGGTGGAGGCCTGGTCGAGGACCGGGCCGCTGGGACACTAAAGCCCCGAAATCATCTCAAGATAACCTCAAGATATATATCAGAGTGCACTCAGACACCAAAGATAGGCAAGGAAGGAGTGTCCAGCGACCAAAGACCGAGTCAAGGAAGGAGGACACAAAGCATGGACCGGGGGAACGAAAGAGTGTCCAATTAATGAGAAAAGCCCAGGCGTCGAAAAACTAAACAAAAATCACCAAAATGCGGGGCAGTGCCCCACAGTGCCATGAAGAACAAGATACATGGACACGGTAGGCACTGTAAGACACACGTAAAGTGTCCAAGCAAAACACACAACACCTAACACCCCTGTTACGTGTCAATGATGCTACCTTGTCAAGTGGGGAAGCAATAGGGTAGACAAGGATGGATTATTTAACACGTGTGGCACACGTACAAGGGGACACAGGCGGAAGCTGAGAACCCAAATGAGCCAAAGACCCACGAGAAAGAACTTTCTCAGTGTCAGGAGGCAGTAAGTGGAATGCACTAGAAAGTGATGTGATGGAAGCAGACTCCATAAACAGTCTCAAATGTAGAGAAAATAGAGCCCAGTAGGCACAGGAATCCGTACACCTGATGACTGACAGTGGAGAGGCGGGACCAAAGAGCCAGAGCTCAATCCCCTCAAGCACAACTAGGGGAGTACAAAAAGGTGAGTACCCCATCAAACAGAGAGAACCAGCACCCAACCGACAGCATCGCGACCATCAATACTCAGAATAAACCTAAAAAGTTGATCAAGCGAGAGGGGTTATTCAGCAAATTCAATTTTAATAATAAAAGGATAGACTGGGAGAAAATAAACAGGGAACTTACAAACATTCCATGGGAAACTGTTCTAAGTAATACAAGTCCTACAGAAGGAATAGAAAAACTGACTTCGGAAGTGTATCAAGTTTGTCTGAATCACGTTCCTTTGAGGAAAGCCAGAAAGAGATCCGACGTAGAAAGAGAACGCAGACAACACTATAAAAGAAGGAAAAAATAACGGAAATGCTTAAGCAGACACGACTTTCCCATCAAAGAAGGAATAATTTAAATAGGGAGATTGAAGAAATCGAGCGGAAATTGAAACACTCATATCAAACTGAAGAAAGGCAGTTAGAACAGAAAGTAATTCAGGAAATAAAGAAAAATCCAAAATACTTCTTCATATAATGCGAAATCAAAAGCAAAAACCACTGCCAGTATTGGACTTATTGGATTGGAAATTAGTGAAATCCTAAAAAAGCAGTATGAGGTTTAGCACCAAAATAAACAACATGAAAGTGGAAGATCCAGACAATTTCTTTATGCGGGATATCCAAACCCCTGTAAATATAACTGATATCAACACAAGCGTCCTAGACTTTGAAGGAGAAATTGAAAACATGCCCATGCACTCGGCCCCGGGTCCAGATTCATGGAATTCAATATTTATTAGGAAATGCAAAGTGCCGGTAGCACAGGCACACAGTATAGTGTGGAGGAAGAGCTTGGACATGGGGGAGATACCAGATGAACTTAAAGTAGCAGACATAGCCCCTCTACACAAGGGAGGGGCATATTGCCAATGATATGGTTCTTTCCCAGCTCGCCAGGTTCGGGTTCCTGGTTAACTGGAGGAAGTCCCATCTGGTTCCGTCCCAGGCTCAGACCTAGCTGGGTCTTGTTTGGGATTCTCGAACCGCTTCCTTGTCTTTCCCTCCAGAGGCATTGCTGCGGCCGCGGGACCGCCGTCGGCTGTTCTTGAGGGGGTCCCGGGTCACTTGGCAGTTGCTCGAGCGGTTGTGCGGGAGTCTGAACTTTGCCGTGCTAGTCTACCCGCCTGGTCGGGTTTGGCTTCGGCGTCTGTTTTGGTTTCTTCGGAGACGTCCCTTCCGCCTCTCTCGCGATAGTTGGATTCGTCCTCCGGGGGCCTTGTGTCGGTTGCTGCGTCGCCGGCTTCCTCTTCGGGGTTATCAGGGTTCGGTGCCTTGGCGCCTTCCAGAGCCCTTGCTCAATGTGTTCACCGATGCGTCGTGTCTCGGCTGGGGCTTTGTGACCAGTGATCACCAGGCAGGCCAGGGACGGTGGGGTCCATCCTTCCGTCGGGCTCACAGCACGGTTCGGGAGTTCGCAGCAGTCTGGTTCGCACTTTGGAGGGCTCGGGTCGCTTGGGGATCGACCATTCGCCTCCATTCGGACTGTTCTCCAGTGGTTCATTGCCTGAACCACGGAGGTTCTTTTCAGTCATTGGCTCTTTGGGGTTGGTCCCTTCGAGTGATTCGTCTGCTGGATTCTCGGGGTTTGGCTCTCCATGCGGTTCACGTCTGGGGAGTGTCCAACGTTCTGACGGATGGTCTGTCTCGCTTCAATCCCTTGTTCACGGAATGGACGGTCGACGATGACTCATTTTGTTGGATCTGCTAGACATACAGTCTCCCAGATGTGGACTTCTTCGCATCGGCGTGGTCTCGGCGTCTCCCTTCCCCGACTGCGAGGCATTCGCGGTGGATTCTTTTCGGAAGGACTGGTCGAGGTGGGGTTACCTGTAGCTCTTCCCCCCGGTCCAGCTGTTGTTTCGGGTTCTGGTTCGGTTGGAGACATTCCCAGGGCGAGTAGTCCTTGTGGCCCCTTGGTGGCCGGCCCAGCCTTAGTTCCAGTGCTATTGGCTCGGTGTCCAAACCCGGGATGATTCCCGCGGCTCCGCCTCTTTCAGCAGGTCGGCCTGATCTGGTACGGGGCTGGTTCGACCTTCTCCTCTGCTCTTCGCGTCTGGTATTTTTGACCCAGGTGTATCACAATTTCTTTGGTGATCAGGTGGCTTCGATGATGGTGTCCCATCTGAGAGCTTCGTCTCGGCGACAGTATGATGTTTCCTGGCGTTCTTTTTGCCATTTTCTGGCTCTTCGTAGGTTGTCTTTTCTTTCGGATTGGGTTGTCTTGTCCTTTCTTTCTTTCTTGGCTTTTTCAGGACCATCATTTAATGCCTAATACTGTCGCCTCATATCGTGTGGCGTTGGCGGAACCGCTCAAGCTAGCGTTCGGGGTGGATGTCACATCCACCCAGTTCCATAAGCTTTCTTGTGCTATGTTTCACCTCCGGCCTGCTCATGCGCCTCCTGAGCCATCCTAGCCCTTGGACAGGGTGCTCTCCTATCTCTCTTCTCCTCGGTTTGTGGTGGCCCCTTCGGTTCCAGATTGTTTTTCCAAGGCTTCCTTTTTGTTGGCATTGGCCTCTGGGGGCCGGGTAAGGGAGCTTCATGCTCTCCTCCGTCACAAGAGTTTCTGCTCTTTTGGTCCTGGGGGTAGGTTTGTCTGTCTGCAGCCTACTCCATCTTTTCTGGCAAAGAACGAGACGGCTGCTTTCCGGAGGGGTCCATGGGTTATTGATGCTTGGTTGGTTCGGCCGGGGTGCATCATGTATTGTGTCCGGTTGCAGCTCTTTGCCGTTACCTGCGCGCTTCAGCTGGGGTGGCTGGGGATGCGCTTTGGGTTGATCCGGTTTCCCTCGTTCTCTGTTCCAGAGCTTGGGTCTCCCAGGTTGTCCGCAGGGTTATTAAGTCTAGCAAGCCTGCGGTCTATCCTCGTGCCCACGACGTTCGGAAGTTTGCAGCTTTGGCTGCCGTGTTTGGCAACATGTCTTGGGCTCATATTCGGGAGCGTGGATTTTGGAAGTCAAACAGGATCCTGGCCGCTCGTTATTTGGTGAACGTCCCTGCTCCTCGGCATTCTTGTGTTGCTTTGGGTCGCAGGTTGCAGCCAGTTGTCTCGACTTCGCGTTGAGGAGTTTGTGGCCGCCGCATCCCGGGTAAGTCCCTTTTTTCCTTCTCTTTGGGTATGTAGCTCCAGGGAGCCGTAGGGGCTCCCCACAGAAAACCAGCGTTGAATGTAATGAAATGTCATTTTCTGCGTGAGCCCTGGAGACTTCCTGGCTACCCTCCCTCCCATCCGGTCAGCTGGTTTTTTTTCGCGTTGGTTGAAGCCTAGTTTCCGAAGTGAAGGGAGTCGGCGCAGTGAGGTCCGGGACCCCCCTCCCCCTCTCAGGGAGGGGAGGGTTGCGCGGACGACCGGCGTGGCAGTAAATTGTGGTAATGGATTGTTTGATTGTTTCCTTGGGATTGTAGGGAGTTTCTACCTCTCTGTTCAGTTTTTGTTTTTAGTTTTTTACCATGTGGGATTTGTTTTGTTATGCCTACCTTTCTGGGTGCCTAACCCCGGTCGATGGCAGATAAGGAAAACCCCCAACCACAATGGGATTTTCCAGGGTCATTGCTCCCTGAAACCTCTCTGAAGGGGCCAGGTTCTGGCGCTGGTCCCTGGTAGGTCTGAACTCCATAGCTAATGTCCCGGTCTAACATAACATATATTAGCCCGATAAGCTCCAGGGAGCTGTAGGGGCTCCCCACAGAAAAATGGACGTGATCGGTGTCCAAAGCAAGCGATAGTGTTAACAGTGATAAATTCCAGGTACTCAGGTACGGTAAAAATGAGGACCTTAAACATAATACGAGGAACAAAACACAATCAAATGTGCCCCATAGTAGGAAAACAGCATGTAAAGGATTTGGGAATAATGATGTCTGACGACCTAACGTTTAGGGAGCATAACCAAGCAAATATTGCGTCTGCCAGAAAAATGATCAGATGGATTACGAGAACTTTCAAATCCAGGGATCCCATCACAATGGTTGTACTCTTCAAGTTACTTGTATTGTCCTGTCTTGAGTACTGCTCAGTACTCACTTCCCCTTTCAGAGCAGGAGAAATTGCTGAAATAGAGGGAATACAGAGAACATATTTGGCACAAGATGCAATAAAGCACCTAAATTATTGGGATCGTCTCAAAGCCCTCCAAATATACTCACTAAAAAAAGAAGATGAGAGAGATATCAAATAATATACACATGGAAGATGCTGGAGGGCCAAGTACCAAATCTACACAGTAAAATAACAATGTAATGGAATGAACGATATGGAAGAAAATGCAGAATAGAACCAGTGAAGAGCAGAGGTGCCATAGGCACAATCAGAGAACACTGTATAAACATCAGAGGTCCCCGGTTGTTCAACGTCCTCCCAGCGAGCATAAGAAATATTGCCGGAACAACCGTGGACATCTTCAAGAGGAAACTAGATTGTTTCCTCCAAGGAGTGCAGGACCAACTGGGCTGTGGTGGGTATGTGGGCCTGCGGGCCGCTCCAAGCAATAGCCTGGTGGACCAAACTCTCACAAGTCAAGCTTGGCCTCGGGCCGGGCTTGGGAAGTAGAAGAACTCCCAGAACCCCATCAACCAGGTATCAACCAGATATCAACCAGGTAATCTCACCTGCGAAGCAGACACAGTCACGACACAGCTGAGTTGTGCAAGGGAACAGGAGCATCGCTAGTGGAGAACATCCAGAGGTGCGTAACCAGTAGGAGAAGACGAGGTGCATACAGTATACAGAGGCGGAGGAGGCGCCACTCAAAGTGCCGCCCCATACTCGCTCCAGAACACCCCGAGTATCCAGGGGGTTATGACCGGAGATAAGAGGAACGAAAACGGCATAGAATCCGCGAGAAAGAACGCTGAACACCAACACATGTGTACAGCATCCAGAAACAAAACGATCACCCCGGCCCCAGCGCCCGAGGTATGAACCACACCACCCATCTTCCGGGCGGCGTGGTTTGTACACCAGTCGTATGTACACATTGTACATACACCAGAAAGGTGTACGTAACGAATATAAGGAATATCGAAACAGGAAAGACATTCCTGTTTCGGAATATTGAAACAGGAAAGACATTCCTATTGTCGACTTCCAATATTATTGGAAGTCAACAGACGTTCCAATAATATTGGACTTACCGAAGAGGTTCGCGAACCAACGAGAACCGTGACAAGCAAGCACAAACGCACGGAGGCACATGCTGGCCCAGATCAAGGGGCGTGCAGGGATCCCAAAACAAAGGGAACAGCAATGCGGCCTAAGTGCAAAAAAGGAGAGGAAAGGGGTGAAAAGCACCCCCAGGAAGGACGAAACCGACAGACCCAAAGGGACACGAAACCGAACCCAGGGAGGGGTAGACCCGAGACCACCACGAATGCAGAGGGGGGAAAGGGAAAAACCCCACTCATAGGAACTGCAAGCCCCACTCCGAGGGTACAAAAACCCAAGCGGGGCAAAACGGGGCCTAGGCCCCCCCAGGCAACCCCTCCCCAACCTGGAACCCCTACGACAGGACCTGGGGCCGAGTCGTTCCCCCAAAGTCCCAGAATCACAAGTAAAAGCCGGGGCAGCTGTACAAAACACTAAGGAAGGAGGCCCACTGGTCAAACCCATATGGCACAGCTGGAGGAACAGGCTCAAATGCCTCCGCCGCCACCCCGGAAGAGGGAAACACCCGAGACCACCCGAGTCTCAACCCAACCAGACCCCACCCCAACCCCGAAACCAGCATACGGTTAGAGCCGGAAGCAAGGGGTAGGAGGTATGCACAACAGAAGGGAAAGAATGAGGAGGAGCAGATGGAACCGGATCCGAAACGACTCCCACCCCCAGGTCCAGACCCCTATAAGCAAAACGGGGCAATCTCGGGGCATCTGGGGCCACAACCAACCTAGAGCGCTGCAGCAACCTAAACCTAACATGCAACGCCGCAGCTCCCTGCACCCGCATATCATTATCAGTGGCTTGGGTGAATGGGAGCACGTCCAGGTAACACATGTCGCACAACTCCAGGTCAAAACAAACATCGACCCAACAGGCAGCATGGCGGAGGCAAAATTGGTGAGTGTCACCCTGAGACAAGGGGACAAAGCAACCTTCAAACTCGCAAGACACGAGGGGAAATTCAGGGGGGTCACATCCATCAGACCACGGAGTCCCCGTTGGGTTTCCCAGGGCCCTTGGCCATGGTTACATGCTAAGGGAAGCCCAGGCAGGGTACTGCGAACCGGCGCCCAAGTCTACCAAATTGCTGAAGTTGAACCCCAGGGACGTGTCCACATAAGGGGGCCAAGCGGGCAGGACCACCAAACACAGAAATACATGCTGTATATACTAACCCCAAGAACAGCGATGGAGGACCACAAAAGCAGACCCCCCCCCCCCACCCGACAGAAAACAAAAAATCCCACAAGAGGATAACGTACCCAGGCGGAAGAGAGCCGGCCACTGTCATTGGTGAAAACTAGCTATGCAATACCCCATGCCCCTACCAGTGACGAAAACTACCCCCCTACCCAGAGACAAACAATAGTAAGAAAAATTCGAGCTGACGCCAAGGGCAGCCAAGTACCAAGCAGTAAATGGCACAGCGGAGGCAGAACCCGAGGTGACTTGTGGAAGGAGGCCCCAAGGGCAGTACTTACAGGGCACCTAGGGAAGGGAACCCTAGGCACATGCAGCCCGAGTACTGTGGAATATGTCTCCTGGCTCGCACACCACCTGCAGACAGGCCCACACTACAAGGCACAGAACTGAAACAAAAACCGGAGCCAGAGACACGACTGCACCAGACTTCCATCAGCCAAGAACTGAAGGTTGGGTTGCCAGCGGGAAGGTCTGGGGCTCCCCCTTCCCCCTCCAGGGAGGGGGGGGGGTTGCGCAGACAGCGGTGCAGCGACATGATGACGTCATGCTAGTTCGCTAATTTTCGTTTGGGGAGTTCTGTCCACTTGTTCGGCCTTTGGTCGCAATAGTTTTACCTGAATAGAGGTTTTTTTGGGGCACCTACCTTTCTAGGTGCCTGTCCCGGTCGATGGTATACATAGAATGCTCCCAACCACAGGGGGTCTCTATAGGCCATTGCTCCTCGTGCCTCTCTAGAGGGGACCAGGTTCTGGCTCGTGGTCCCTGGTAGGCAAGAACTCCATGCATTGACTGATGCCATAAAGATACATATCCATTCAGCCTGGATAGCTCCGGGAGCTGACGGGGCTTCCCCCAGAAAGAACATTTTGTTGATTAAGAGAACAGCTCCTATTAACTGGAACTGATGGATAATGCAATAATAGAAAGATGCAAGCACCTGTCTGATGCACAAAGAAGAATAGTAGTAAGAAGTGTCCACAAAGTGGATATACAGCTGGTGCCTTTATAGCATTGGTGAGTAATACATAATTACATAAATAATAATGAGTAATTATATTATTATGCTCTATTTTGTTATATATCATGTAAATACATTGCCCAATGTTATTATCAGTTACTTTCAACAATGTCCAAAAAAAAAAAAATTATAGGAAATTTTTTTTTTTAGGGTTTTAGGTTTTTCCTCCTTTGTTTATTGTATTTGTTTTAACCTTTACATCCTGGAGAATGCATACTCGTCCCTAACTATGTGAAGCCAGAATTAAATTGGTCAACAAATAAATCAGTTACAACGCTTAGAACTTGGGACTTTGAACTTTTTTTGGCTGATTTTTTTCACAGATTTCGAACTATTTTCCTTGTTTTTCTTTGGGTTGTTTTGATGATTAGGGACCAGATTAGGGCTTTTTTACTTATATAAAGTATACCTAAATATATTCCCTAAATCATTATAATTATTATAATATCCCTATACTGTATTTTGTTTTATTGCGGGGTTATTTTTCCTTGACTTTATTTCTGCATACATTGCCCTACAACTTTCACATATTCCAGTAAAAATGCCTAACAATGTTTATTACAACATACAAGTAAGTTCATGAATTAGAACTGCTTATTCATTGTTGATAACTTCAACTTCAATATATCTATAACTAGAATTTCAACTTACTTCAATATCCAAAAATCTAGTTTCTGACCGATTCTCACCATTTTTACATATAGTGTGCACAGCTGTTGTTCTACAATCCCTATAGAATTGATTTTTCATAACTCTTAAAAACATTTGGAGTTATAAATTTTTGTTGTCTAAATTGCACATATTTCAAATGCCACAGACAATTTTTTTTTTACAGTAAGCTATACTGAAAAACCTATATTCTAAATATATGAAAATGAAGATCATATGCTATCCTGAGCGTAACACCACCAAATGAGCAATTGGTAATTTTTTATATTTTTGCAGCCGATTTCAAAATCTGAAGTTTCCAATATTCAATTTTATAATTTTTTGTTTCCTTGTTTTTTCAAGTTACACTGGTATCATTTTGACAAAGTTGGAGCATTGCCTAGTAGATTATTCACAAACATTTGAAAGAGTTTCAGAATATTTTAAAACTGAGTTCAATGTCACACATCATATGAGGTTTTGTGCAGTTTAAGGTTAAAGTCTAAAATTTTCCAAATGATAGAAAAGTGGAATATGTTGTCCCATAAAGAGGGTTATGAGGTGATTATGAATAAATTAAAAATATGTAAATGATAGTGAATTAATACTAAGATTATTCACATGCACCTATTCTTTTGACCTCAAGAAGCAACTGAATGGAATAGCTCAGAACAAGCCTGACAATTTAAAAGCTCCCACAGAGACAAAAGCTACTAGAGACATTATGTCAGCCTGAGAGGCAAACTCTGTAACAATAATATAACTCCATAGGTTATTTAAAGGGATACTGTGAAAATTAAATAAAAAATTAAAATAACATGTTAAGAGAATGATATTGAGCACACAGTACGACAATAGTAAATGGCTTAACGAGTAAAGAAAGTTAAGAGCTCACGGGAAAACTCACTTTGTTCCGGTGGTTCCCGGCGAATGACTGCATCATCCTTGGTGTCTGTGATGTTTAAATGTTGGACACTCTCAGTTAACGATAATTTATCACTCAAATCCTGAGAATCTGATTTCCTAATAAAAATGTGAAAATATATAAGAATATAAAAATGACCGACAGTTACTGGAAAGTGCAAGAGACAGATGGCTAACTGGACATATACTGTAGGCATATAACTACATACATAAATGGCTAACAGAATACACAGATGAGGAATTGAAACTTTAATGAAACACAATTATATAATTCTTTCAATTAAACTGTTTAGGAAAAAACAATGAATTATCTCAGAAAATCAAGAGTTACTGGCCATATTATCATTACTGTAGTGAACTATCCTTTAACTCACTTTCTCAACAGAAGTATTTACAGCATTGTATTTGTCATACCGTTCAGAATTCTCACCACACTTTCACAAAGCAATCATGACAAAATGAAACTATCAAGTTTGAGCCCCACCTCCCAAGTGCAATAAATAAAGTAGCACCTAGAGCAATAGTTAGCTTGAGAAATGTATCCTTGTGTGTCTTCATGCTAGGCTCACCAAGTGGGAGAGCCTTGCACTAAGCACAATGATCAGTACCATTTGGTCATCACTTGAGTCATATCTCCAGTACCAACCTAAATAAGGATATCTACTGATGGTGGGTTTGGCATCAAACTTTATTTGAATAGAGCAAGTGTGATTTACAAATAAAAGCATTAACGAGTTGTATTAGGATTCATTTACACTACACTTCTTACATGGAAACAAAGGGTGTTGGTTGTATGTATTCAACAAGAATGACTAGTAATGGGTTCCTAAAGAAGAACTTGCAGGTTTATCTGATGAACTTTCTCATTCAAAACAATGCAAATCAATTAATAGTTAAATTATATGATATTTGGCAAGATACTATTCCTAATGACACTACAGAAATTGAGACAGAATGAAAACATATTTTCAATACAAGGAGGCCAATAATGTACTAATTAATGCATGCACAATAATTACTGTTGACTATGATTGCTCAACTTCTCTAAAAAGTTTCACACACAAACAAATGTAGCACACATGGAATACCTGCTGCGATATGTGGCAGAAGTGTTTCAAGTCAACTCGTGCCACTACTGGGTACTCCAGTCACTGAGATAGCCAGAAAATTTTCTTGATTATTCACATGTGCAAGGGACGCAGGTCCGTTCCACACACAAATGGATGTGTGGAAGGGACGAATGGATGCAATACAGCTTAGCAGTCGGTTAAGCCAGAATATCGAGGAACTCAACTAAAGCAGCAAGCAAGAGTGATGAAAAACAAACACCCCTTTCCCTAAGAAAATTGGTGATGACCCACAGGAACTATCCTTAGGGGAAAATCAAACTAGCCCAGTACAGATGAGTAGCATTAGAAGAAAGGGTGGAAAAACATCCACACATTATGGAAAAAACTTAATTTATAATTGACACATGTTATAGGAAATGCAATGTCTCATGAGGACATCAAATAGCAATAAAAAACCAGCGTTTAATGTAATAAAACACCATTTTCTGGGTGAGCCCCAGAGGCTCCCTGGAGCTATCGAACTGATATACGCAATATTAGTCTGGGGTTAGGCACCCAGAAAGGTAGGCATAACAAAACAGACCCCACCTGGTAAGAAATTGCAACCGAAGACTGGGCTTCCCCCAAACATAAGGAAACAATCAAACAAGCAAATGGCATTCACCACTGCCACTTTGCTTGTCTGCACAGCCCTTCCCTCCCAGGGAAGGGGGGGGCCAGACCTCCTGTGCCTGCTACTCACACCTCCAGTTCGAAGGCTGAGAATTAAAAATAAAATGCAAACCGCCGACCGACGGGAGGGAGGGAGGGATGCCAGGGAGCCTCGGAGCTCACCCAGAAAATAGTGTTTCATTACATTCAATGCTGGTTTTCTGTGGGAAGCCCCACCGGCTCTCTGAAGCTACCTAACCAAAGACAAGTAAAAGAGAGACTTACTTGGGGGGTGGCCACCCCACGCACATAACTCGAAGTTGAGACACCTGGCTGCAACCTGCTACCAAGCCATACACGAATTACCTGGACAAGGAATATTGACCAGATAATGGGCGGCCAGGACCCTGTTCGACCTCCAAAACCCCAAGCCCGAATGTCAGCCCAAGATATGTTGCCGAACACGGCAGCCAAAGCAGCAAACTTACGAACGTCATGGGCACGAAGGAAGACCGCAGGCTCACTAGACTTAACACTTTCGGGCTTTGGGCGAGCGAGCATTTCTCCTACCCTAGTGGTTTTGGATGTTCCACGGGAGCTCGCGGTAATACTGAAAAGTGTATACTCTTTTCAGCTTTGTCACCTTAATTCTCGTCCTAGGTTTTCCAATTTGATATCAATGTGTTCGCAATAGAATTCTCTACACGATTAAATGCATATAAAGTCCGAAAGCCCGGCTTACCCCCACAGCAAACAGACAAAGTGAGAGAAAGTTACCCGGGAGCTTGCAAGAGCAATAAAAGGTGTACACTCTTTTTCACTTTGGTCACCTCAATTTTCGTCCTAGGTCTTTCATTTTGGTATCAGTGTGTTCACAATAAAATTCCCAACAAGAGTATATGCATATAATGTAAAAAAACGAGGTGCGCTCCACCCGCCGATGTGATGAAAGCAGGTGATGAGAGCAGCGTGGAGCGCCGGGCCGTCCAGTAGAGAGCGCGGTAATACTGAAAAGTGAATACTCTTTTCAACTTTGTCATCTCAATTCTCATCCTAGGTTTTCCAATTTGATATCAATTTGTTTGCAATAGAATTCTCTACATAATTAAATGCATATGAAGTCTGAAAGCCCAGCATAACACCCGCACAAAACAGAGAAAGTGAGAGCATGTTACCTGGGAGCGTTAAAGAGCAATGAAATGTGTACACTCTTTTTACTTTGGTCACCTCAATTCTCGTCTTAGGTCTTTCATTTTTGTATCATTGTGTTCGCAATAGAATTCTCTACAGGAGTATATGCATATATAAAGTCCAATAGCACGGCTTACTACCCACAGCAAACAGAGAAAGTGACAGCGCGTTACCTCAGTGAGCGCTAATAAAGAGCAATAAAAGGGTTTGCTCTTTTCATCTTTGTTACCTCAATTTTGGTCCTAGGTTTTTCATTTTGGTATCAATGGATTCACAATGAAATTCCCTATAGGAGTATATGCATATAAACCTCAAAAGAATGGCGAGAAAGTGAGATCAAATTACCCGGGAGTGCTAAAGAGCAATAAAATGTGTACAGTCTCGTCACACTGGACATCTCAATTCTCCTCCTAGGTCTTTCATCTTGGTATCATTGTGTTCGCAGTAGNCCCTTTAACTGCGCAACGCGCCTGCAGGCTCGCGTCTGGTTTGCGCAACGCGCCTCGGGTATTTGTATTTTTCACGTTCCATTCAAATCTCCCGCGGCTACATGGGGTTCACATCAGCTTCCTCAGGGCTCTTGTAAACAGACGCCATCTTTAAAAAAAATCGTGGTCCACATTCCCGGGTGTGGGAGCCTCAGTAGTGTGTGAGCAACCAAGGCTGGCGCTCGCAGCATGAGCGCACAGCACTGCTGTTCAGCGTGTGACCACAGCATCGCCTAATAATGTCAAAATATATATATAACTTGTATCATTTAGCCATGATAGTGTTATAGAAGAGCCTGAGTGTGATAATGACTGGGTACAATGTTCAATTATCAGTGATTCAATGCTGTTCACGATGTTCACAGCACCACAGCATTATTTCGTCCATCTAGGAATTTTCAAATGATTTCTTAGGTTCCTTTTCAAAATAAACGTGTGGTCAATTATTCATTTACAGGAATTAGTGACCAGGATTGTGATAATAGCAGGATTGTGGTTATAATTAGCGTTGTGCGTAGTATTGTGGAAGGAGGAAAGTTTGGTGAGGGAGGGAGGGCGAGAATTGAGGTAGCCTCATTGTGTGTGTGTGGCTGCCACTCTTGTTTTGCTCACCATAATAGCTTAGTGGTTCGCTATGAGCAACACATATGTACATGGGTATATATAGTGTAAGAACAGTAACAGGAGAATGTTGAGAGGAGCTATTTTGGTGAGGGAGGTGACGTAATCGTAGCGTCGTCTGCTGTCTGCTGTGTGATTTTTCATGCAGTGTATGGTGGCCACTGTACTGTTTGGACACAATACCGGCTTACTTGCATAGTTCTGGTAAATAAAACATGTAGATAGGTATATAGAACATGTGTAATAAGAACTATAACAGTATGGTGGGAGGAGCATGTTGGCGAGTAAGATGTTGGAGTAAGGGAGACTGGCTGGGTGTGGCTGCTCTCACTCGAGGTGTTCTGAGTGTGTTGATGGTGAATGTATATAGTGTGTGACAGTGTGTAGTGTGTAAATAGATTATATGGATACATAAATTAGCATGATACATAGTAAATATGTGCAGCATATGTGTACACAAGTGTCATGCACGTAACACAGTGTCTTCGGACAGTACGGTTGTTTTACTGCCATAATATAGTGTACGTGTTCACTATACATAGGATTAGTACGTAAAAACAAATAAAATGTATTTGGAACTGTGCGAAAAAAATGAACGAAAATATATTCGCGGCAACTCGCGCGCCCCGCCCCGACCGCCCCACCCGCCCCGGGAGCTTACAGCACAGGTGCACGGGGAATCATGACGTCACGCCCCAACTTACGGACCCCATAGCAGCCAAAGTAAGTACAATTATGACTTTTTTTTTACATACCCATACTGAGGGAAGGGTTTTTGACACTTTAAAAAGAAAAAAGAATTTTTTACAGAGAATTTATTTCCTGCGCACCACGGGGGTGTCATATTTGGAGGCAACGCAGTTAAAGGGTTAAGAACATTGTGAGAGGAGCCTATACTACACTTTCTAACCTCAGAATTGCTTTTAAATACATGGATGGCGAAATACTAAAGAAATTGTTCACAACTTTTTTTAGACCAAAGCTGGAATATGCAGTGGTTGTATGGTGCCCATATCTTAAGAAGTACATCAACAAACTGGAAAAGGTGCAACGACATGCCACTATGTGGCTCCCAGAACTGAAGGACAAGAGCTACAAGGAGAGGTTAGAGGCATTAAATATGCAAAAACTAGAAGATAGAAGAAAAAGAGGCGATACGATCACTACGTTCAAAATAGTAATAGGAATCAATAATATTGATAGGGAAGAATTCCCGAGACCTGAAACTTCAAGAACAAGAGGTCATAGATTTAAACTAACGAAACAAAGCTGCCAGAGAAATATACTAAAATTCACTTTTGTAAACAGAGTGGTAGACGGTTGGAACAAGTTAAGTGAGAAGGTGGTGGAGGCCAAAACCGTCAGTAATTTCAAAGCATTATATGACAAAAGAGTGCTGGGAAGACGGGACACCACGAGTGTAGCTCTCATCCTGTAACTACACTTAGGTAATTACACCACTAGGAACAGAGCTAGAGACAAATCAGGAGCAAGAGCACATAACTTCAGTCTGTCACATCAGCCTCAGAACTGGGGGCTTTGGGAAGCCGGCACAAGGGGTCTGGGGGGCTCCCCTTTCCCCTCCCAGGGAGGGGGAAGCTGTGCAGACAGCGGCGCAGTGATGTGGTGACATCATGCTCGTTTGCTTGTTTTTGTTTGTGGAGTTCTGTTCACTAGTTTGGCTTTCAGTAGCAATTTCTTAAACAGAATAGGGATTTGTTTTGGGATGCTTACCTTTCTGGGTGCCTGACCCGGTCGATGGCAGACACAGAATGCTTACATCCACATGGGGGTTTCTATAGGCCATTGCTCCTCGTGCCTCTCTGAGGGGGGCCAGGTTCTGGCTCATGGTCCCCAGTAGGCCTAAGAACTTCATTCACACTGATGCCAAAATCTAACATATCCATATCAGCTTGGATAAGCTCCAGGGAGCCGTAGGGGCTCCCCCTAGAAAATAATACAAAATTGTATGCGAGTTAATTTGGCTCCTGCAAAACCTGGAAGTCTTGTGATGGTGTCATGATTCATGAGCTTTCAATGAACAATTGCCACAAAGCGGTCCCACTGAGCCACTCGTGAGGCAGGAATTGCTGCAAAGACAATTGTATTTATTCCAATGTCTCTTGATTACCCTTTTTCTGACTTTTTTTCATTAATATTATTCATTAGTGTATCTTTTGAGATAATTATATAATAAAATATGTTGAACATCAGAATGCTTAAATATATTCCTGTCACCGAGTTGCACACTGTATTATTTGCTTTGGACAATGAAACATTCTGTTTTTGGTGCTATTATACTGTATACACATTTCACACGTAACTACGGTATGTACATTTTCATGTACAATTATGAACCACCAAGCTGTTCATCAGAGTGTGGTAATCTCATATAATGCTTTTCACAGCTCAGCCTAACCTGCATGGTTTGCATGACATTTTAACCGGGCACATTGAATATATAATTTTCTCAGTATTTCTAATGTTTTACCATGGATTATTCAAGAGCAACGATACAATGGGCTGTCAATAATGTTATTTGTATCTTACAGGTACACACAGATATATTTGTCTCTAAGATGTAATTACCTAAGTGTAATTACCTAAGTGTAGTTACAGGATGAGAGCTACGCTCGTGGTGTCCCGTCTTCCCAGCACTCTTTGTCATATAACGCTTTGAAACTACTGACGGTTTTGGCCTCCACCACCTTCTCACTTAACTTGTTCCAACCGTCTACCACTCTATTTGCGAAGGTGAATTTTCTTACGTTTCTTCGGCATCTGTGTTTAGCTAGTTTAAATCTATGACCTCTTGTTCTTGAAGTTCCAGGTCTCGGGAAATCTTCCCTGTCGATTTTATCAATTCCTGTTACTATTTTGTACGTAGTGATCATATCGCCTCTTTTTCTTCTATCTTCTAGTTTTTGCATATTTAATGCCTCTAACCTCTCCTCATAGCTCTTGTCCTTCATTTCTGGGAGCCACTTAGTGGCATGTCGTTGCACCTTTTCCAGTTTGTTGATGTGCTTCTTAAGATAAGGGCACCATACAACCGCTGCATATTCCAGCTTTGGTCTAATAAAAGTCGTGAACAATTTCTTTAGTATTTCTCCATCCATGTATTTAAAAGCAATTCTTAGGTTAGAAAGTGTAGCATAGGCTCCTCGCACAATGTTCTTGATGTGGTCCTCAGGTGACAGTTTTCTATCTAAAACCACCCCTAGATCCCTTTCTTTATCAGAATTCTTTAAAGATTTCTCACATAATTTATAGGTTGTGTGGGGTCTATGTTCACCAATTCCACATTCCATAACATGGCATTTATTCACATTAAATTCCATTTGCCAAGTGTTGCTCCAAATACTTATTTTGTCCAGGTCTTCTTGAAGGGCATGACAATCATCTAGGTTTCTTATCTTCCCTATTATCTTAGCATCATCAGCAAACATGTTCATGTAATTCTGTAATCCCTCTGGTAGATCGTTTATGTAGACAATGAACATTACCGGTGCAAGAACTGAACCCTGTGGTACTCCACTCGTGACATTCCTCCAATCCGATACCTTGCCTCTGATTACGGCCCTCATTTTTCTGTCAGTTAGGAAATTTTTCATCCATGTTAGTAGCCTACCCGTCACCCCTCCAATATGTTCCAGTTTCCAGAACAACCTCTTATGGGGAACTCTGTCGAAAGCCTTTTTTAGGTCCAGATAGATGCAGTCAACCCAACCATCTCTTTCCTGTAAAATCTCTGTTGCTCGATCATAAAAACTGAGTAAGTTCGTTACACAGGATCTTCCAGATCGAAAACCATACTGTCGGTCTGATATTATATCATTTCTCTCCAGGTGTTCTACCCATTTAGTTTTAATTATTTTTTCCAATATTTTGACTATTACACTTGTCAATGATACAGGTCTATAATTAAGGGGGTCTTCCCTGCTTCCACTTTTGTAGATTGGAACTATGTTAGCCTTTTTCCACACATCAGCTACAACTCCTGTAAACAGGGATGCCTGAAAAATCAGCTGAAGTGGAATGCTGAGCTCAGGTGCACACTCTCTCAAAACCCATGGTGAAACTCCATCTGGACCAACTGCCTTGTTCTTACTTAGCTCCTTGATGTCAAGTGTCATGCACTAACAGTGTCCGTGGACAGTACGGATGTTTTACTGCCATAATACAGTATTTACCTACTTAAAATTTTCTTAGATTAAGGACCTGCCCGAAACACTGCGCGTACTAGTGGCTTTACAAGACTGTAATTACCATTTTATGTATCCACACATTCCCAATGTACCTTCTTGTATATGCATAAATAAATAAATAAATAAATAAGTGTACGTGTTCATTATACATGGGATTGCGCATAAAAACAAATAAAATGTATTTGGAACTGTGTGCAAAAAATGAACAAAAATATATTCGCGGCAACTCGCGCGCCCCGCCCTGGGAGCTTACGTCATGGGCGCACGGGGAATGATGACTTCAAACGCCACCTTACAGACCCCATAGCAACCAAAGTAAATACAAATTCGAAATTCCGTTGCTATACCCATATACAGGGAAGGGTTTTTGACACTTTCAGAACTAAATAATATATATATAATAAATAAATAAATAAATAAATGTTTATTCAGGTAAAGTACATACATACAAGAGGTTTTACAAAAATTTGTAGATTTATTGATAGAGCTAGTACATACAATGCCTAAAGCCACTATTACACAAAGTGTTTCGGGCAGGAAAAACATTAAAGACTAAAACTTAATACTAATTGAGTTTAAAGTATAAAATGTGTTGAGAACAAAATAAAATAAAAATGGGGGAAACATGGCTGAAAAAGCAGCACAAAGTGGGTTACAGGGAATTTATTAGGTAGTGCTTAGTTTTTATCTTAAACTGGTTGAGACAGGTACAGTCTTTAACATGATTGGGAAGGTCATTCCACATTCTGGGTCCCTTGATTTGTAGAGCATTTCTAGTTTGATTAAGTCGTACTCTTGAAATATCAAAACTGTATTTGTTTCTGGTGTGGTGCTCATGGGTTCTGTTACAACCTTCAATGAAGCTTTTGAGGTCAGGATTGGCATTACAGTTCAGCGTTTTATATATGTATAATACACATGAGAGAATGTGCAGTGACTTAACACTTTCGCGCTTTCGGCGAAGCGTAAAAAACGTAAGCAAACCTGTGCTTTGGGCGTCGCGCGCTTAAGCGGTAGGAGCGAAAAGTGTATACTCTTTTTACTGTCCTGACACTAATTGTAGACCTACGTATTTAAATTTGGTATCACTGTGTTCGCAATAGAATTCTCTATAAGAACATACATATAAAATACTGCCAAACAGAAACTGTTTGAAACAGTTCAAATAGAAACAGAAGCTCTCGCCAAACTGTTTGGCGAGAGCGCCAAACAGCAACAAATGTTTCCACTCTCTTAATGACTGCGATGACCACATTTATCCTACATCATTGATTATGGTATCATTGGAACCGCAATAAAATTCTCTATACGGACACATGCAAATAAATATAGAATCAATGTCGCAACCAACCCACAAGACGGTTGGAAGTGGCTGAAGTGTTACCTGCAGCGGCATACAATTGTTATACCAAGATGAATCACTGCCATGCCGTTTTCTTTAATAAGCTCTTCGGTTATTAGAAAAAACATAAATTTCATGGTGAACATTTCTAAACTATCCCCAACAAAATCGGATAGAAAATGGAATTTATACAAATATTTTATCGTTGGACTAGCGGGTGCGTCGGCAAAGTATGTAGTGACTTAAAAGATTGGACGCTAACGCTCGTCCGCTTAGCGCGAAAGTGTTAATATCTAACATATTCAGAGATCTGAATAGGGGTACCGAGTGATGTCTGGGACCAGAGTTGGATATTGTCCTAATAGCAGCTTTATGTTGAGTAATTAGAGGACGTAAATGATTTTGAGTAATAGAACCCCAAGCACAAATACCATACTTGAGATATGGATAGATGAGGGAGTAAGAGAGCGTCACCAGGGCAGGGTGAGGTACTGTATGTATACAGTACTATCTGATCTTAGAAAAAATGCCAACAGTTTTTGAAACTTTTTTTGATATATTTAGAATATGTCCCTGGAAATTCAGCTTGTGGTCAATGTGAAGGCCAAGGAATTTGCCATCTATTTTGTTACAAATTTGGGTATTGTTTATCAAGAGATTTATTTGATTAGAGGATTTATTGCCAAACAGAATATAGAAAGTTTTGTCAATGGTAAGGGTGAGTTTGTTGGCAGTTAGCCAAAGATGGACTTTATTTAGCTCAGTATTCACTGTGGAATTTAGAGCAAGGGAGTCAGGACTGGAGTAAATGAAGGTTATGTCGTCAGCAAATAGAATTGGTTTGAGGTGTTGGGAGGCATTTGGAAGGTCATTAATGTAGATGAGAAAGAGGAGAGGGCCAAGTATGCTGCCCTGAGGAACACCGATGTTGATGGGTAGGGTGGGAGAAATTGAATTATTCACAGAAACATACTGGAGCCTGTCAGTAAGGTAAGATTTGAGATATTGCAGGGAGTGTCCTCTGACTCCATAATGATGTAATTTAACCCTTACACTGCTCAAGGGTCCTGGGGACATTTACACCCCTGTGCGCAAGAAAAAAAAATTCAACATTTTTTTTTCGTCTTCTAAACATGTTAATTTGAGTCCCCTGAGCACGGGAAAAATAATAAAAAAATTCTATTGTACATACCAATGACACAATTGAGCCGAGAAGTTGGCCGATGACGTCACAGAACGTGAGCGCTCAAGGGTGCTGCGTCAGCCAGCCGTCACTCACGGCCGCTCACGAGGCCCGAGTTGCCGCGAATTTATTTTCGTGGAATTATTTAAAGTATTCTTGGGTCATTTTACACAAATTTTTTTCGCTAGTATTGTTCCAATTATTAGCAATAGATGTTGTATGATAATAAAAATGGTATAAACTCACTAGGTGCTCACATATTAGTGTCACAAGTATGCCCACCAAAATGGTATAATTTACAGAAAATATTCAATGTATTTGGGTTTTTTTCAATATAAACACAAAAATTAACTTGATATGCACATTTATTTACCAAAAAATTACACATTTAGTACTCCTGGAGACTGTGATACTGTGCGAAACAGTCGATATGGCACAGAGGGACGGCACACGCTTTGCACCATGTCAACACCAATTTATGTTTCTGTGGCCTCAATTTGGTACTGGAACACACAACACACTGACGCTGGCCTGCTGCACGAAATCCAGTTGGTGGTAATTTCTTGATTTGGTGCATCAGAAAAGCCTCCCTGTAAGCGAGCCAGGGTGCAGGAGCATGGTTCAATATTGGGTCTCAAATGGGTCTTTGTATGCCAGGTGTGTCCTTGCCAAATTTACCTAGCAACTGTTTCACAACTTGAAAACTAAACAAACAGAAATATGGTTTTCTACCTGTCTTCACAAGAAACATGTTGTAACTGTTCAGCATTGTTACGTCAATACGGTGGAAAATAATTTTCTTCATCCACTTCACAGTCTTCCGTACACACTCTACAGCACCCACCATCATGTCACATTTATCAACTAAATGCATGTTGATGTTGTAGTCCATCACACAATCTGGCTTATATATTATTTGCTTTGTTGTTCTGTTCACCTTGCCACTGTCCACCATTGTACCAGGGTGAATGGTGGTCAACGTGTTCACTTCACGTCTGTCTTTCCACCGCACTGAAAACATTGCACCACTTTTTCTTACCTCGCAATCACCTACTTGCATAGCAGTGTCAAACACAGGCATTTCCTTTCGTTTTGGCTTTACTGTCCCACACACTTCAGTCGTATTATCAAGCAAGAATTTCGTTAGCAAGGGACTGGTATAATAGTTATCTGTGTACAATATGTGGCCCTTGTTCAGATATGGTGCAAGCAGTGACTTCACCACACTACCTGAGAAGCCATGTTCGTCATTAGCAGGAATATCTACATTTGTGGCTGAATAAAGTATCATGTGTAACACCATTCCTGATTCACAGTCACAGAGCACAAAGAATTTCAGTCCAAATCGGTGACGTTTTGAGGCAATATACTGCTTGAAGGCAGCACGTCCTTTGAAAAGCACAAGGGATTCATCAATAACCAGCTTCTGAGCTGGTACGTAGTAATCTCGGAACTTTCCAATCAGGTCATTTAGCACGTGCCTCACCCTCCAAAGCCTATCATCCTGTATCTCGTCTGCATTATTTGCAAAATGAATGCACCATAGGATCAACAGAAATCTGTCTCGGGACATATATTTCCCGAACAATGGTGTTGGAACAGCGTTGTCTTTGCTCCAATAATCTGAAATTACGTGTTTCACACAATGTTTCATCAACATGCAAATTGCAAAAAAACACATACATTTCACCAACAGTTGTCTCTTTCCAACGCTGTAGCCGTGAAAATTCTGAAACTTCCTCACCACTCAGGAAGGAGAACACGCTGGACCTCACTTTCACTAATAATGATGAATTGATCAGGAACATAATGATTACAAATACCTGTTACTCAGATCACAACTTAATTGAAGTTATGACAACCATGGGGAATAGACCTTCAAAACCAGTCCGGATTCCCGGTGGAGAAGATTTCAGCAAATTCAACTTCAATAATAAACAGATAAACTGGGAGCAAATAAACCAGGACTTCACAGAAATAAACTGGGAAGAACAGCTAGGAAATGCGAACCTGAACCAGTGCTGGAAAAAATAAGCTCAGTAGCACTAGAAATATGTACAAACCGCATCCCCCTAAGAAAAAAGAGGAAGAGATGCAGATTGGAACGAGAACGTCATTCCCTATATAGGCGAAGAAAACGAATCGCGGAACAACTTGAGAGTCGCACCCTATCTCAGGAACGGCGAAGAAGGTTAGGTAGCGAAATAGGAAAAATTGAACTCAAGCTACAAGAATCATACAAAATGCAGGAGAGGGAAAGAGAGCAAAAGGCCATCAGTGAAATAGAGAGAAACCCGAAATATTTTTTTCTCCTATGCAAAATCAAGATAAAAAATCACATCTAGTATCGGGCCCCTGCGAAAGGAAGATGGAACTTTCACCGATGACAACAAAGAAATGAGCGAGCTACTGAGGAAGCAATACGACTCTGTCTTCAGGGAGCCATTAAACGCACTAAAGATCGATAACCCAACTGAATTTTTCATGGATATGATACCAACATCAAATCATATATCAGACGTCACCCTATCCCCACTAAATTTTGAAGAAGCCATAAACAGTATGCCTATGCACTCTGCACCAGGCCCGGATTCTTGGAACTCCATATTCATCAAGAACTGTAAAAAACCACTATCGCAGGCCCTTCACATTCTGTGGAGACAAAGCCTAGATACTGACGTTATTCCTGATATACTAAAAACAGCAGAGATAGCACCACTTCATAAAGGAGGAAATAAGGCAGAGGCAAAAAATTACAGACCGATAGCACTAACATCGCACATCATAAAAATTTTTGAGAGAGTGCTAAGAAGTAAGCTCACAAAATACATGGAATCACAGCATCTCCATAACCCCGGACAACATGGTTTCAGAACAGGGCGCTCTTGCCTGTCGCAGTTGCTGGACCACTATGATATGGCATTAGATGCTATGGAAGACAAACAAAACGCTGATGTAATTTACACAGATTTCGCAAAAGCTTTTGATAAATGTGACCATGGTGTTATTACCCATAAAATGCGCTCAAAAGGAATTACCAGAAAAGTAGGCAGATGGATCTACAATTTCCTGACCAACAGAACCCAATGTGTAATAGTCAACAAAATAAAATCCAGCCCATCAACCATTAAGAGCTCAGTCCCCCAGGGTACTGTGCTTGGTCCAGTACTTTTTCTCATCCTCATATCGGACATAGACAAGAGCACAACCTATAGCACTGTATCATCCTTTGCAGATGACACTAGGATCTTCATGAGAGTAGGCAACATAGAGGACACGGCGAACCTCCAGTCAGATGTAGATCAGGTCTTTCTATGGGCTACAGGTAATAATATGGTGTTTAACGAAGAAAAGTTCCAGCTCATGCGCTATGGAAAAAATGAAAATATAAAAACGGAAACCACGTACAAAACTCAGGCAAATCATAACATAGAACGAAAAGGCAATGTAAAGGATCTGGGTGTACTCATGTCGGAAGACCTTATCTTTAAAGAACACAATAAAGTAGCCGTCACAACTGCAAGAAAAATGACAGGTTGGATAACAAGAACTTTTCACACTAGAGATGCTATACCGATGATGATACTTTTCAAAACGCTTGTGCTCTCTAGAGTGGAGTACTGCTGCACAATGACAGCCCCTTTCACAGCTGGAGAAATTGCTGACCTGGAGAGCGTGCAGAGGTCCTTTACTGCTAGAATCCACTCGGTAAAACATCTAAACTATTGGGACCGACTAAAGAGCCTAAATCTGTATTCCCTTGAGCGCAGGCGGGAGAGATACATAATAATTTACACGTGGAAATATTAGAGGGGCTGGTCCCAAACCTGCACACAGAAATAACATCACATGAGACCAGAAGACATGGCAGGATGTGCAGAATACCCCCGTTGAAAAGCAGAGGTGCAACTGGTACTCTGAGAGAGAACTCTATCAACATCAGGGGCCCGAGACTCTTCAACACGCTCCCGCTACACATAAGGGGCAAAACTGGCAAACCCCTCACAGTGTTCAAGAGAGAACTGGATAAGCACCTCCAAAGGATACCTGATCAACCAGGCTGTGACTCATACGTCAGGCTGCGAGCAGCCGCGTCCAACAGCCTGGTTGATCAGTCCAGCAACCAGGAGGCCTGGTCGATGACCGGGCTGCGGGGACGATTAGCCCCGTTAGCACCTCAAGGTATCCTCAAGGTAAGGTAAGGTACCTTCAATGAGATCGGCCGCAAGTCTGTTCATTTCATGGACAATGTGTTCCATGAGCGGCTCATCGAAATATGCAGTAAAGAAGTCCATTTCACACATTTCGTCACCAGTATCAGGGAAAAGATCTGTAATTCCCACATCTCTGTTGTCAAAGTCGGGAATTTGTGGAACAAAATCTTCCCCATCACTCCACACACGCAAATCTGCTGCCTTCCGAGAGCCATTCGCTGCACCACGGCAAGGAATCCGGGGGACCAGGAGCTGAAGCAGGCATTGTAACAGTAGGGGCAGGAGCGGTAGATGAGGAAAAAGATTTGGAACATGAGGGAATTTGTTCCTCATTGTCGCCATATTGTCCCATGCGGCAGCACTTGGCTGGGGGGGCAGCTGATGCAGCGAAACTTGTACTGGCACTAGCAGCCGGGGTAAATCTATTCTCCGATTCTTCATCACTAAAACCTGAGAAAGATTCACTTGTTTCAGACTCATTGATCATATCATAAACATGCAGTGGTATAGATGAACGACGTGCTTGGGCGCGAGGTGGTGTTGAGTGGTGTTGAGTAGTAGCCTCGTGAGGTATCCTCACCCTCGTGGCACCCACATGTTAACCCTCACTATCCGTTGTTTTGATTTCTTCTGGCTGGGTATAATCTTCATCTATATCTGAGTCGTCAATATCAGATTCGTCAACGTCCTTGAACAATTCATCTGCAATTTCGTCTTCGGTCAAAGACTGCGCGGCACGGTGCGGTGCACTGAGCGAGGTCGCACGCTGGGTCGTGATGCGCTCGCCATGGTGTCTGGCCACTAAGGCCTGTGAAACAAAGGAGGCCTGCTCTAGATTTTTTTTTTCAAAATGGCGTCTGTTTACAATCGCCCCTGGCTACAGTATGAGTAACCCCTTTACACCGCGGGACATTTGAATCGTGCCTGGCACCCTTTGGCGTATATATACGCCATGCGCACGGTGGGACATGTTACTCATGGCGTATATATACGCCATGCGCAGTTTAAGGGTTAAGAAGAAAGTTTTGGTGGTTGACAGTGTCAAAAGCCTTATGCAGGTCCACAAATAACCCAACAGGGAACTTATTTTTATCAAGAGCTGCATGAATCAAGTTAATCATACTAATAAGTGCATTGTTAGTGCTTTTTTTGTGTCTGAAGCAATATTGACAAGAGCTAAGTATAGTGTGTTTGGCTAGATAAGAGTAAAGCTGCTTGTAGATTAGTTTTTCAAATATTTTTGACAAGTTAGGCAGGACTGAAATAGGTCTGTAATTGTTAAGATCTGTGAGATCACCACATTTGTGGACAGGGGTTACTCTCACTTTTTTTTTAGAATATCTGGAAAGGTTTGGAGTTCAAGTGACTTGTTGATGAGCAATGCAATGGCAGGGGCTAAGGATCTGGAGGCTTTTTGTAAATTAAAGTTGGTATCTCATCAAGGGCACTAGACTTGGTTTTAAGGGAAAGGATTATCTCATTAACATCAGTGGAATTTGTAGGCTTTAGGTACAGAGACTGTGGATAGTTACCTGTAAGATAGTCCTTAACCCTTTAACTGCGCAACGCGCCTGCAGGCTCGCATCTGGTTTGCGCAACGCGCCTCCGGGTATTTGTATTTTTCACGTTCCATTCAAATCTCCCGCGGCTACATGGGGTTCACATCAGCTTCCTCAGGGCTCTTGTAAACAGACGCCATCTTTAAAAAAATCGTGGTCCACATTCCCGGGTGTGGGAGCCTCAGTAGTGTGTGAGCAACCAAGGCTGGCGGTCGCAGCATGAGCGCACAGCACTGCTGTTCAGCGTGTGACCACAGCATCGCCTAATAATGTCAAAATATATATATAACTTGTATCATTTAGCCATGATAGTGTTATAGAAGAGCTTGAGTGTGATAATGACTAGGTACAATGTTCAATTATCAGTGATTCAATGCTGTTCACGATGTTCACAGCACCACAGCATTATTTCGTCCATCTAGGAATTTTCAAATGATTTCTTAGGTTCCTTTTCAAAATAAACGTGTGGTCAATTATTCATTTACAGGAATTAGTGACCAGGATTGTGATAATAGCAGGATTGTGGTTATAATTAGCGTTGTGCGTAGTATTGTGGAAGGAGGAAAGTTTGGTGAGGGAGGGAGGGCGAGAATTGAGGTAGCCTCATTGTGTGTGTGTGGCTGCCACTCTTGTTTTGCTCACCATAATAGCTTAGTGGTTCGCTATGGGCAACACATATGTACATGGGTATATATAGTGTGTGTATATAGTGTAAGAACAGTAACAGGAGAATGTTGAGAGGAGCTATTTTGGTGAGGGAGGTGACGTAATCGTAGCGTCGTCTGCTGTCTGCTGTGTGATTTTTCATGCAGTGTATGGTGGCCACTGTACTGTTTGGACACAATACCGGCTTACTTGCATAGTTCTGGTAAATAAAACATGTAGATAGGTATATAGAACATGTGTAATAAGAACTATAACAGTATGGTGGGAGGAGCAATGTTGGCGAGTAAGATGTTGGAGTGAGGGAGACTGGCTGGGTGTGGCTGCTCTCACTCGAGGTGTTCTGAGTGTGTTGATGGTGAATGTATATAGTGTGTGACAGTGTGTAGTGTGTAAATAGATTATATGTATACATAAATTAGCATGATACATAGTAAATATGTGCAGCATATGTGTACACAAGTGTCATGCACGTAACACAGTGTCTTCGGACAGTACGGTTGTTTTACTGCCATAATATAGTGTACGTGTTCACTATACATAGGATTAGTACGTAAAAACAAATAAAATGTATTTGGAACTGTGCTAAAAAAATGAACGAAAATATATTCGCGGCAACTCGCGCGCCCCGCCCCGACCGCCCCACCCGCCCCAGGAGCTTACAGCACGGGCGCACGGGGAATCATGACGTCACGCCCCAACTTACGGACCCCATAGCAGCCAAAGTAAGTACAATTACGATTTTTTTTTACATACCCATACTGAGGGAAGGGTTTTTGACTCTTTAAAAAGAAAAAAGAATTTTTTCCAGAGAATTTATTTCCTGCGCACCACGGGGGTGTCATATTTGGAGGCAACGCAGTTAAAGGGTTAACATCTGTACTGGAAGATGGAATATCATTTGCAAGGGATGACCCAATGGAAAAGAAGAACATATTGAACTCAATAGCAGAATCAGAGGCTGAAAGCTGACCATCATTATTAGACAGGAGTGTTGGTTTGTTATTTAAAATCTTCTTTGATCCCAATATTTGTGAAATTGTGCACCTATTTTTTTAATGTTGCTCTTTATTTGGGTAAATTTATCTTCATAGCATTTAGTTTTGGCTCGTCTAATTATTTTAGATAGCAATAATAAGTAATTCTTTGAGAATTCTTTGAAGACGGTTCCTAACCTATACTTCTTCTCAAGGTCATGTTTTTTATTAATGGATTTAAGTATTCCATTTGTAAGCCAAGGATTGTTTAGCCTTTTGGTTGTGACTTGTTTCGTTAGCATAGGACAGTAGGTGTTATAAAGGCTGAGAGTTTTTTGAAGAAAAGATTGTACTGCTAGGTTGATGTCTCCTATGTTACCTAACTCGGACTCCCAATTGACATTAGCAGCAGCAGTTATAAGATTGCCTATAGCAGTTTCATTGTGCAGTCTAAAGCTTAACTCCCTTGTCTCTAGAGGTGGTTTGTTAATATTAAGAGAAATGTGAGGTAATGGTCTGTAGTGCTATCGGTGATTATACCTGAAGTAAGCAGAGAGGTTTGTTGGTCCAGATGTGATCTAGAGTCGTGGCAGTACTATCAGTGATTCTAGTAGGTCTAGTGATTAAGGGTATAAGGAAGCAGGAATTCATACAGTTTAGGAAGCTAACAGCAGTAGGGTGTTCAGGCTTGCAAAGGTCAATATTAAAGTCCCCTGCGATAATTCGATGGTTTTTGTTCAGTCTGTTATCTAGTATTAGATTTCTAAGGTTTGAGTTGAATTCGGACACATCAGTGTTAGGAATTCTATAGACTGCACCCACAGACAATATATAGTGTGAGTCACTATATATATATATATATATATATATATATATATATATA
>WNGS01135237.1:21829266-21842392 GCA_020271785.1 Procambarus virginalis
GGACAGACTCAGCACCTTTGACATGAATACTGGCGGAGATAACTCCCCACCGCAGTTCTAGTTCTAATTACTTTATAGGCATGTTATTTCTTGTGGTAGTAAAGAGCAGTACCACCACCTCTCTGAATTTGACGCAGTTGTGGATTGTGATAGTTAGGCATGTTAAAGAGTTGAGTAGTATTCCGTTTAACCCCTTTAACTGTGTTGCTAAAATGACACCCCCGCACTCCTCCGTCTCCGCAGGAAATAAATCTGTTTTTTTTTTTTTTTTCTTTTTTTTTGTTTTTAAGTGTCAAAACCCTTTCCCTCAGTATGGTATGTAAAAAAAATTCGAAATTGTAATTACTTTGGCCTGCTATGGGGTCACCGTAAGTGGCGCGTGACGCTCATTGTTCCCCATATAGACCATGCACGTACGCTACCGCGGGGACGTAGGGCGCCCAGGGTGGGGCGTATATATATATATATATTATTTATTTATTTAATTTTTAAAATATTTATATATATTTTAATATTATATATATATGTTAAATTATATATTATAATTATATACATATATATTAAATTTTAAAAATATTTATAAATATATATGTATATTTAAATATTGATATATATACCTGTGGGTCCAGGAGGCCATCTGTGTCCCCTCAGATGGTCTCCCTTATCACAGTTTGTGTCTATGGATGTGTGTCTCTGTGTGAGTGTGAGTATCCCTGTGAGTGTCTGGGTGAGTGTGTGTGATTGTGAGTGCCCCTGTAAGTGTCCAGGTGAGTGTGTGTCCGGTTATGCTTGTGTGTCCACGAGGCCATCTGTGTCCCCTCAGATGGTCTCCCTTATCACAGTCTATGGGTGTGTATGAGTGTTCGGGTGAGGGTGTGTGTGTGTGTGTGTGTGTGTGAGAGAGAGGGTCCGGTTTATTGTGAGGTTTGGTTCCTGAAGCCCTCCTTTCCCCCCCCCCTCCTCCCCAAATCCCCTCCCTTATTCCCACCGTGGGTTCGAATCCCAGGTGATTAGACCTGCCCTAGGTCCATGGATCCAAGGTATCCATCCGTGGGCCCAACGGATTTCACCCCTTCCCCACTTTCCAAGGGCCAGGTCAATTCCAGCTATCCAGGGAACCTGTCGAAACAGAGGCAGCTACAGGAGGGGACACACAAATATTTGTGCCCTGCAGTTACACAACCGTTCCGACAGGCTCGATCGCAGTCTATCCAGATGAGAACACGTTCTCTTCCGACTAGACCACGCTGGAGTCGCTGTATGATCGAAATTTGGTGCCTATATTTATAGTTAGTATTTTTGGTGTATTAATTGATTTGTTTTAATTTTTTAATGACTTAGGTAGAGTGATTTAGGGAGTGGGGGGGGGGGGTGGCGTGTGTAGTGGATTGTACGAGATCGTGGTTGGATATTTTTAACTAGTTGTGTTCACCTAATTGTGCTTGCAGGGTTGAGCTCTGCTCTTTCGGCCCGCCTCTCAACTGTCAATGAATCAATTATTACTAACTAATAAAAAAAAATCCACACACGCAGAAACACACACCCAGGAAACAGCCCGTAACAGCTGTCTAACGCCCATGTACTTATTTACTGCTAGGTAACAGGAGCAGCAGAATGATAGAAACTCTGCTGATTTCCGTTTGTGTCATCGCCGGGGGATCGAAAGAGCTAGGATTTCGAGTCGAGAGTGACGTCCACTCAGCTATAAAGCCCCCCAGTTTGTGTATTGGTGTAAAAGATAATTTGGGAGAGGAAAGGAATGATGTTTAGTTGCCTTATATGCCTTGGAGGGGAGGGGGGGTTGCCAGTTATGAATTTAAATTGTTATTTTTTTAAGATAGGATATATATGCAAAAGACGTTACGAGATATAGTAAGAAAAGTGTATCTGACTGAGGTTAGGTACTGTGTGATTGACTTGTATGTTAGGAAAAAGAATACTTATTAGAAACTTAGACGATTTTTAGAAATATTTCTTTGCAAATTATTGTGTAAAAAGCCTATGGTTACCGTACCTTAAACAAATACACGTTAGCACAATTAGTCCACGGGTTTCAGAGAGAGTGAGAGTGAACAGCGAAATAGTAACAAAAAATGTGACAATGAGGGGAAACTATGTCATGCAAACGTTAACAATATAAATTACAGTAACACTAACCGAGCGTCCACATATATATTCCAGTCAATTTACATAAATAAACATTCGCTAATATGTTCCTTTAAAATGGACACACGCAGATAATTACAGTACACATGTCAGTTCAAATACTGGTACACATAAACACACATAGCTGGACGTGTCCGTCGATCTTGACAATAGTAAACATGTAACAAAAAATATGACAATAATGGGAAACTATGTCATTCAAACGTATAAATGTTAACCATATGAATTACAGTAACACTAATCGCGCGCACACGTACATATGTCAATCAACTTACATAAATAAACATTCACTAATATGTACCTTTAATTGAATTGGTAGCGGTGATAAGAATAAAAAATAATTATTCCTAAATCCTTTAGCTAAGGTCAACACTGACCAACCTATGTCCGTTCCCTACCCCATACCATTCCCTCTACAATACACATTAATTTGGTAATAATACGCCTTAATAATATATAAATAAATAAATTAAAAATTATATCTGTGTAAGGCCGCAGCCTCCAGCATGTTGCCTTATTAAATAGACAGACATTCTCTTGATATATATATATATATATATATATATATATATATATATATATATATATATATATATATATATATATATATATATATGGGTTTGTGAGGGTACCACCTCTGGTGCCAATGTGGGGACCCATAGCCTCGGTGAAGAAAATAAAAAGTATTCAGAGGAGACCTTGTGGTTTCTCACTGAACACTAATATTTCTTCTCCTACAACCCCCATTCTTTTGTGTGTACACATATATATTTGCTTTATTTGAACTTTGTTACAAAAAAGGAGTTACATATAGGTTACAAAGATGGTTATCATAGGTTGTCGAGTTCCTCCAGCTCCTCAGATAGCGGGCAGGAACCCTGAATGCAGTGCGCATTTCCCCTCTGTATCGCCACGCTGAGGCGCTGGGAAAGAAAGCTGGCAGCTCTAGGGTCCCTTGTTGTTTCAATGAGCCTAGAACCCAGTTCCTTCAAAAATCTGGTTGCACTTTTACCCCAGGCGCTGAGTGTCTCAGAAGCAATGGGACAAAATTGTAGTGGTGATCCAGTTCTCTATTCTTACGGGATTTGGCTGCTTCCCTGTGGGTGTCAGCCACACACTATATATATATATATATATATATATATATATATATATATATATATATATATATATATATATATATATATATATATATATATATATATATATATATGACTCACACTATATATAAATATATATATATATATATATATATATATATATATATATATATATATATATATATATATATATATAGTGACTCACCATATATATATATATATATATATAGTGACTCACACTATATATATATATATATATATATATATATATTATATATATATATATATATATATATATATATATATATATATATATATATATATATATATATGTCGTACCTTGTAGCCAGAACGCACTTCTCAGCCTACTATGCAAGGCCCGATTTGCCTAATAGGCCAAGTTTTCATGAATTAATTGTTTTTCGACTACCTAACCTACCTAACCTAACCTAACCTAACTTTTTCGGCTACCTAACCTAACCTAACCTATAAAGATAGGTTAGGTTAGGTTAGGTAGGGTTGGTTAGGTTCGGTCATATATCTACGTTAATTTTATCGCCAATAAAAAAAATTGACCTCATACATAATGAAATGGGTAGCTTTATCATTACTAAACACTCGAATTGAAGTTTTTTTGCCCGTTTTCATCAAAAACATGTTGAAACAGTTGAGCACTGTTACATCCACAAGATGAAAGAAGAATTTCCTTGTCCACTTTACAGTTCTGCGGACACATTCGATGGCACCAACCATCATATCACATTTATCAACAAGACTCATATTTATATGTAGTCAATGATACAATCTGGCTTGAACAATGATCCATCACCTCGATACCTCACTTTACCACTGTCAAGCATTTCACCAGTGTGAACTGTTGACAACATATTGACTTCACGTTTGTCTTTCCAACGCACTGCTAATATTTTGTCACATTTTCTAAGTTCACAATCACCTACACCAATATTATTTTCCAAAACCGGCATTTCTTTCCTATTTGTCTTTACAGTGCCACACACTCCCGTGTTATGTTCAAGCAAGAACTTTGTTAGCAAGGGGCTCGTATAATAATTGTCAGTGTACAGAATGTGCCCCTTGTTCAGCAATGGTTCCATTAGCGTCTTCACTACACTGCCAGAAAATCCGAGAGGATCGTCTGAGGGTATGTCTACATTTGTACCAGAATATAATATCATATCGATCACCATTCCGGTTTCACAGTCGCACAGTACAAAAATTTGAGGCCAAAGCGGTGCCGTTTTGATGGGATGTACTGTTTGAAGAGAAGACGTCCCTTGAAAAGAACTAGGGATTCATCAATGACAACATTCTGTCCAGGTACAAAGTAATCACGAAATTTCCCTTTGAGATCATTGAACACTTTTCGCACTCTCCAAAGTCGATCATTTCTATCAAAATTTTCAAGGTTTTCAAAATGCAGGCACCGTAGTAGTAGCAGAAACCTGTCTCGTGACATGTATTTGTTGAACACAGGTGATGGAACAGCAGCGTCTTTGTTCCAATAATCCTGAATAACTTGCTTCTCCGAATGTTTTTGGAGCATACATAGAGCAAAGAACACATACAGCTCAGCCACAGTGGTGTCCTTCCAACGTATCATACGTGAAGCCTGTAATATTCCAGCTTCAATAAGTTGCCCTGCATATCTGTTGGTTTCGGCAACAAGATGTTGCATGAACTGCTCATCAAAGTATGCACGAAAATAGTCCATTTCCGTCATGTCTTCACCTGTGTACGGGAACATGGGTGCAACCTCCACATCCCTATCATCAAATTGAGGTTTGTGTGGTACAAAATATCACAGTCCTCCCACACAAATTCAGCCGTTCTCCTTTTGGCACCTACACGAGCGACTCCACTACGGGTGCGTTTTCTGGCACTAAATCTCCTTTGGGTAGGAGTTGGAAGTCTTCCACCTTGTCTACTAGTAGGGCGATCAGGGAAAGTAGATGTAGAGGCAACACTGTCGTCAGTGTCGTCGATAGGGGATACATGGCGGCGCTTGGCAGGGCGACCTGCTGAGACAGCAGATCTGCGCCTGGTAACACCGAGACGACGGCAGCTGCTAGCCCTTGCCTCATCTATGCTACTTGTATCAGAAGCGGCGTCACTAAACCCAGAAAATGACTCAATAGTATCACTGTCGTCAAAAATGGGAGATGGAGGTGGTGGTGGTGGGGATAATTCTGGCAAGGGCGATGACCTGTGACGTTTCATTGTGCGTGCAGCTCGCCCTGAACGATACGAGCTCACTGTATCATCTTCATCTGTATCTATTTCACTTCCACTAGACCCTTGAGTTATGTCTCTATCAATCCTTGGATCATCAACATAATATTCCACTTCATCCTCAAACAATAAACTGTTTATCTCCCCTGGAGAAAGCGGTTTTGTAACAGCGCGTCCCACGGGTGACTGGGAGCTGGAGGCGCGTGCGTCCGCCATGGTTGCTCGATCAAAACTGAGGCTACCCTCGGGCCTGGGGCATTCTGGGATTTTTTTTCAAAATGGCCGCCCCTCACTGACGGCCTCAGGCATCCATCTCGTACACAACCAACCGCGCGCGCGTTTCAAATGGGTACCAAAAAATCAAAATGAGTTTTCTCGGTTGGCGCAGTTTCCCGCCGACCGAGAAAACTCGGTTGGCGCAGTTAAGTGGTTAAGAGAGGTAGGAATTCTGGGGTATTTAACCAACCAGAACCCAATCCTCTCTGCGGCAATGAGATAGTGTGAGACCTCTGGTGCTCTTTCATCGAGCCCTGTTATATGGGAGAACTCAGTGCCAAATGCTTAATTCACAGACTAGCCTATAACGACTAGCTGAAGTTTATACCTCTTTAGACACTCCACCCACCAGGGGACTCGAACACTGGCCAACGAGGTGGCAGTTGCACGCTGTATCCATGACACCATACTTCAAAGCCATTAAGAGAGGTCGGAATTCTGGGGTATTAACCAACCAGAACCCAATCCTCTTACAGGCAATGAGATAGTGTGAGACCTCTGGTGCTCTTTCATCGATCCCTGTTATGTGGGAGAACTCAGTGCCAAATACTAAATGCACAGACTAGCCTATAACCACTAGCTGAAGTTTATAACGTTTTAGACACTCCACCCACCAGGGACTCGAACACTGGCNAAATCAGGCCGAAGACAGCTCGAGAAGGGAAAAGAAGCACAAGACCGAAATCAAATGCGCGCAAATCCTCAGAAACAAAGGACACCGAAAGGGTAGGAACCTGCAGGTGCAGCTGCACAAGGCCAACATCTCGAAAAAGCACGGGGGTGAACAAGCAAGCATTAAGTGCTTAAACTCGCCCCCCAGGTAAACCTGCAGAATGGTAGAAGTTTCTCGCCACTCAAGCATGGGTCCGACAGAACCCATGCCACACCCCAACGAAAAGAAGGGACAGTCTGCCAGCCAGGAAGACTCCGAAACCTCCAAATGCACCCAATACAGGGAAGAAGAACCGAAATCAAATAAGGTCGGATTCATCACGGAGGTGGAATCTGGGTCTCACACAAGGTATAGAGCAAGAGCCTTCCGAAACTCCCATGGGGGAGATACGAGAGGCAGAGAATCCTCTAATAGGATGGGTCCAAGGAACCCAAGGGAGCCCGGAACTAAATCCAGGAAGGAGCAAACCCCAAATAAACTCATACAGGGAAGGGGGAGAGGGTAAGAAAACCCACTCCCCTGCAACAACAAGCCCCGCAAAGAGGGCACCACACCCAAAGGGGTCAAAAGGGGGGGGGGTGGCCCAAGGCCCCAGGTCGACTCCTCCCAAGCCCGGGATCCCCAAAGTCGGGTCCCGGGGCAAAGCAGTCCTCCATACCCTTTACCCTGAAGAAAAGGCAGAGTCTAAGGGAAAGACTGAAAAGAAGGGGGGACTGCTGGTGAGACTCAGAAGCCTCGGTAGGAGGAACCGGCTTGAATGCCTCCATCCCCAACCCAAATGGGGCAGCCCCCGAAGCTGCCCGAGTCTCACTACCAACTAAACCCTTCCCCGACTCCGAAACCCTCAGACGTTGGGAGCCGGAAGCGGGAATAAAGGGAGCAGGGTGAACAACGGGGAAAGGACCAGGGAGTGCAGACTGAACCAAAGTCGAAGCGACTAACACCTCCCAGGTCTGGGTCCCTATAGCCAAAGCGGGACAGCCACGGGGCATCCGGGCGGGAAACCAATGTTGCAGCAACATGAACCTAGCATGCAATGCGGATGCTGCCTGTACCCTAACAAACAGTTCTGGAGAACAAGCAGAGAACACGACTCGAAAGACTCTGGATCAAAGGTATCATTGGCCCAATAGGCAGCATGACGGAGGCAAAAGAGGTGACATTCATCCTGAGAGAAGGGCACACAGCAACCTTCGAACCCACACGAGGTGGACTGTAACTTGGAAGACTTATCCATAGGTCCACCGAGCCCCGACAGGGTTTTCCAGGGCCCGTAGGCAGACTGCTACGGTAAGCCCTGGAAAAGTGTTGTTAACCGGTTAAGACCCAAAGCTAACAAGGGGCAGATCAAAACACAGAAACCCTACGACATGTACAATCTTGGGGGCCTAGCAGAGGGCCACCAAAATATCAGAAGTAGAACAATAGCCACACCAGGCAGACCTAGTGTGTTATATATTAATAAATCTCATTTATTACCAGGCAATAAAAACAAAAACGAAAGAAAAACCCACAAAAGTACAATGTCACTAGAGGAAACGGAATCGGCCGTCCATAGGTAGGCAGGCAGCACACCTTGATGCTCTAACCAACACAATACCACTCCCTACCCAAGGCCAAACAAGGACCACAAAACCCCACCTGGCCCCAAGGGCGTGGTAAATATTAAGCAGCAAATGCGCCTATGGAAATGGCATCCCGAACGCACCAGAGAAGGGAACCCTAACACGCAAGGGAAGTACTCACAGGGTGCCTAGGAAAGGATGCCCCTAAGTCTCTGGTTGTAGGGTTGGTGAGCTGAAGGGTTGGTGAGCTTCAGGCTCTTCTCGGGAGGTGCAGTTTTTCTTCTTTTGGCCTGAGTGAGCACAATGTTTGTTTGAAGCCCTCCCTCTCCTCTTTTTCTGGCAAAGAATGAGTCATTACTGATGCTTGGATGGTTCAGTTGGAGGTGCATCATTTGCTGTGCCCAGTGGTCATTGTATATTGATCTTCATACATCATATAATGATCTTCACCTTTACCTTCATGCCACCAATTCTGCCTCAGTTAGCTGCTTCATGGGTTGATCCTGCTTCCTTGGTTCCCTGCTCCATAGGTTATGCTTCTCAGGACATCTATAGTGTCAATAAGTGTAGTCTCCGTGGTGTAGTGGTAAGACACTCGCCTGGCGTTCCGCGAGCGCTATGTCATGGGTTCGTATCCTGGCCGGGAGGATTTACTGGGCGCAATCCTTAACTGTAGCCTCTGTTTAACGCAACAGTAAAATGTGTACTTGGATGAAAAAACGATTCTTCGCGGCGGGATCGTATTCCAGGGACCTGCCCGAAACGCTACGCATACTAGTGGCTGTACAAGAATGTAACAACTCTTGTATATATCTCAAAAAAAAAAAAAAAAAAAAAAAAGAAGTCCAGCCAGCCTGTAGTCTATCCTGTTAACCCATGATATTTGTATATATGCTACTCTTGCAGCAGTCTATGCTAACATGTTCTGGGTTGATATTCGGGCACATGGTTTTGGAGGTTTAATACAGTCTTGGCAGCCAGTATTTACTGAATGTTCCAGCTAACCCTTAACTCCACAGCCTTGGTACAACCTATGAATATTATCTTCACATGCTTCACTTTATTGTCATTTCACAACCACTTCATCAGATATCCTTCTAATTGTAATTTTCACAACCAGTATGTGCATATAATCAGTTAAATAACCTAACTTTAAACTGTATTATGGATTAAAAAATTTATTGAGCAAAGAATATTCTGAAAATGGTTAGAACAACATTGGTGCATGCCATGATTACTACTCACATTATCTCATAACAGGTCTCAGTGCGTAGAATTCTATGTGACACATCACAACACAGCATAATTCCCCCCTCTTGATAACTCACAGCAGTCACATATCCTGGCCATATTTCCAACCTAAAACATCATTTTAACTTATGATGAGAATTACCAAAATCAGACTATACAATCTGAAACATCAACAAAACAAATAATTGTGCACAATAAAATCACAAGAACATGATGAATCTATGAGAAAATATTGAGACCATAAGATGAGATGAAATCTGCATCCCTGTGCTCCCTCCAAGTATCCAACATCATTAATATCATTTGACAAATCAACAAGCAAAGTATGATGGTACAGCTAATTTTCAAAATATATATATTGATCTAATGATAATGAAATGTACATCAGATCTTCACTACTATATCTGCAATATCAGCATTAGTAACATTCAATATCCATAGGTTAGGTATTTAAAAAAAAAAATAATAATAAGTGTAATAAAATACTTCTTTCTGGGAGGGCCTTAGTAGCTACCCCAACGGTATATAGCAGTGACCCTACAGGGTCACATTCAACACACCAGGTTACTAGGACGATATCTACCCCACCAACAAGTGTTTCTCTTGAGGTTATCTTGAGATGTTTTTGGGACTTAGCATCCCTGCGGCCTGGTCCTTGACCAGGCCTCCTTTTTGTTACAAACCCCCCCCCCCCCCCCAGGAAGCAGCACATAGCAGCTAACTCCCAGGTACCTATTTTCTGCTCGGTAACAGGGGCATCAGGGTGAAAGAAACATTTTGCCCATTTGTCTCTGCCCCCACCTGTGATCGAACCCGGAACCTCAGGACTACGAATCCGAAGCGCTGTCCACTCAGCTGTCAGGAGCTGTTAGACAAGAGGCACTGTTTAAAAAAAAAAAGAGAAAAAAAGAAGAAACAGCGTTGAATGTATTGAAACGCCATTTTCTAGGTGAGTCTCGGAGGCTTATATCCAGGCTTATATCCGGCGATATCCAGGCTGATATGTATTACTCTAAACTTTGGCATCAGTCAGTATGGGTGGAGTTCTAGGCCTATCGGGGACCACGAGCCAGAACCTGGCCCTCCCTCAGAGAGGCACAAGGAGCAATACCCTATAGAAATGCACATGTGATTTGGAGCATTCTACATCTGCCATCAACTGGGACAGGCACCCAGAAAGAAAGATAAGCGCCTCAAAACAAACCCCTTACTGGTTAAAACAACAATACTGGTTAAAACATCATCGCACCAAAATATTGTGAATATTAGAGTTTACCTGAAAAGCTGTATAGAAAACCACGACCTAACCTAACCTTGGGAGTGTAGGAGGTCAAGCATGTAAATAGCATTTATTGCTTCTTAATTACAATTAGTACTTAACCTATAGCTATATTGATATTACAATTTTATAAAACTAATAAAACAAAATTAAAGTCTTTCAATAAATTATAAGGTAACTCAGGATATTTTCAAATTTTGTATAAAATCTCTATCATTTAATAAAACTGAAAAAGAAATTCTTTATACTGTATTTAAAACTTGTGTATATAGAATTGAACACAAAAACTTCAACCTAAAAAATTTGAGTGTATTAACAGAAAATGAGAATATATGGGGAGGTAAATGTAACAGCACAATTAACAAGTGTATTTATGTACTATGCAGACAGTCAGGAATGTACTTATTACATTTAGTATTCAAACATACTGTCTATTCAGAGGAAGGATTGCAAAACACAAGAAAAACCACAGACCGGAGGGAGGAAGGACTCACCCTGCAAATGGTATTTCGTTACATTCAATGCTGGTTTTCTGGGGAAAGTCTTTACGGCTCCCCAGAGCTACTTCACCAAAGACGAAAACGAGAGGGACGTACCTGGTAGGCGGTTGATGCTCACATCTCAATCTGAAGCCGAGACAACAGACTGCAACTACCGACCCAAAGCGACACAGGCCCGAATAGGTCCAGGAACATTAACGAGGTAGTATGCAGCCAGGACCCTGTTCGACTGCTAAAAACCCCATGCTCAATTGTCAGACCAGGACATGTTACCGAAGACGGCAGCAGGCGCAGCAAACTTACAACATCATGGGCACGGGGATAGACCGCAGGCTGGCTAGCCTTAATAACCCTGCGGACGACCTGAGAGACCCGCACCCGAGAACAGGGAAGAAAGGAAACCGGATCAACCCAAAGTGCGTCCCCTGTTCACAGAGGCCGTGGCGAGCAACCGGACACAACACATGATGCACCCCCTGGCCTGACCAACCAAGCATCAACAACCTAGGACCCCTTCGGAAAGCAGCAGTCTCATTCTTCGCCAGAAAAGGATATGGCTGCAAACAAACAAACCTATCACCACGACCAAAAGAGCAGAAACCCCTGTGCCGATTCTGAGGATCCCCATAAGGGATCCTCAGAATCGGTAGCACAAAGGTAGTGGCTGAGAGCTGCCACCGAGACAGCACATGATGAACCCCTAGCCAAACCAACCAAGCATCAACGACCAAAGAACCCTTCCAGAAGACAATCCGACTTGTTCTTCGCCAGAAAAGGAGCAGCCAGCTGCAAATGAACAAAACACCCACACACTGTTGGTACAGCAGTATGTGGGTGTTTTGTCAACATTTTGTCAACAAAAAGTTGACAAAAGTCTGTCAACATTTTTATCCACCATAAAGAACAAATAAGCAGTTCTGGTGGGTGTGGAGACAAAATCAAAACATAACATGGAGCAGACAACGCCTCAACAGACATCACCTTATCCAAGAAACCAGCGTTGAATGTAATGAAACGCCATTTTCTGGGTGAGCCCCGGAGGCTCCCTGGAGCTTATCGGGCTAATGTATGTTATGTTAGACCGGGACACTAGCTATGGAGTTCAGACCTACCAGGGACCAGCGCCAGAACCTGGCCCCTCAGAGAGGTTTCAGGGAGCAATGGCCCTGGAAAACCCCATATAGTTGGGGGTTTTCCTTATCTGCCATCGACCGGGGTTAGGCACCCAGAAAGGTAGGCGTAACAAAACAAACCCCACATGGTAGAAAACTACAACAAACCGAACAGAAAGGTAGAAAAACTCCCTACAATCACAAGGAAAACAATCAAACAATCACTTTACTGCCGCGCCGGTTGTCCGCGCAGCCCTCCCCTCCCCGGGAGGGGGAGGGGGGGGCCCCGGACCTCACCGCGCCGGCTGCCGTCAGTTCGGAAACTAGGCTTCAACCAACGCGAAAATCCGCCGACCGGACGGGAGGGAGGGTAGCCAGGGAGCCTCCGGGCTCACCCAGAAAATGGCGTTTCATTACATTCAACGCTGGTTTTCTGTGGGGAGCCCCTACGGCTCCCTGGAGCTAATTACCCAAAGAGAAGGAAAAAGGGGACTTACCCGGAGGCGGCGGCCACAAACTCCTCAACGTGAAGTCGAGACAACTGGCTGCAACCTGCGACCCAAAGCAACACCAGAACGCCGAGGAGCAGGGACGTTCACCAAATAACGGGCGGCCAGGACCCTGTTCGATTTCCAAAACCACGCGCCCGAATATGTGCCCAAGACATATTACCAAACACAGCAGCCAAAGCTGCAAACTTCCTAACGTCATGGCGCGAGGATAGACCGCAGGCTGGCTAGATTTAATAACCCTGCAGACAACCTGGGAGACCCGAGCCCTGGAACAGGGAACGAGGGAAACTGGATCAACCCAAAGCGCATCCCCAGCCACACCGGCCGAAGCGCGCAAGTAACGGCGAAGCGCCGCAACAGGACACAACACATGATGCACCCCCGCCGAACCAACCAAGCATCAATGACCCATGGACCCCTCCGGAAAGCAGCCGTCTCGTTC
>WNGS01135237.1:21847423-21863715 GCA_020271785.1 Procambarus virginalis
AGCATTAAACAACGTGAAAAACTGCCGACCGGAGGGAGGGAGAGTTGCCAGGAAGCCTTCGGGGCTCACCCAAAAAAATGGTTTGTTCATTACATTCAACGCTGGTTTTCTGTGGGGAGCCCCTATGGCTCTCTGGTGCTACATACCCAAAGATAAGGAAAAGAGGGACTTACCCATGAGGCAGCCGCCACAGACTGTTCAACGCAAAGTCGAGACAACTAGCTGCAACCTGCGACTCAAAGCAACACAGGAATGTCCAGGAGCAGGAACGTTACCAAATAACGTTCGAAACCTGCCCGAAAAATTTTGCATAATAGTGGGTTTAGGCATTGTATGTGCTAGCTCTATCTATAAATCTATCAAATTTTTGTAAAACCTCTTGTATGTATGTACTTACCTGAATAAACATTTATTTATTTATTTATTTAAATAACGGGCGGCCAGGACCCTGTTCGAAATCCAAAATCCCCGTACCCGAATATCAGCACAGGACATGTTGCCAAACACAGCAGCCAATGCAGCAAACTTCCTAACGTCATGGGCATAAGGATAGACCACAGGTTGGCTACACTTAATAACGCTGCAGACGACCTGGGAGACCCGAGCCCTGGAACAGGGAATGAGGGAAACTGGATCAACAAAAGCTCATCCCCAGACACCGAAGCTGAAGCACACAGATAACGGAGAAGAGCTGCAACCAGATACAACACATGATGCACCCTCAGCCTGACTAACCTAGCATTAATGACCCAAGGACCCATCCGAAAGGCAGCCGCTTGTTCTTCGCCAAAAAAGGAGGAGGAGGCTGCAACCGAACAAACCAACCACCAGGACCGAAAGAGCAGCAACCATTGCACCGGAGATCATGAAGCACACCGACCAAACCCCCAGAGGCCAATATCAACAGAAACTGAGCCTTGTAAAAACAATCTTGAACAAGAGGAGCCACCACAAATTAAGGAGAGGAAAGATAGGAGAGCACCCTGTCCAAGGACCAGAACTGCTCAGGCAGCGCATGAGCAGGCCAGAGGTGAAACAAAGCATGAGAAAGCTTACAGAACGGGGCAGAAATGACATCCACCCTGAACACAAGTTGGAGCATCTCTGCCAGCGCCGCACGATAGGAGGAAACAGTATTAGGCATCAAATGACGGCCCTAAAAAAGTCAAGAAAGAAAGGACAAGACAACCCGATCAGAAATAGAAGACAACCTATCAAGAGAGTAAATAATGGAAAGAATGCCAGGAAACTTTATACTGTTGCCAAGACGAAGCTCTCAGGTCGGACCCATCAACAAAGCCACCTGATCAAATGGTGATAAACCTGCGTCAAAAAGACCAGACGCAAAGAACGGAGGAGAAGACCGAACCAACCGTTTACCGGATTGGTCTGACCTGCTGGACAAGGGGAAGCCCTTGTCCAGCATTTGATTTCAGGTAGGCGCCAAGTCACTGAACCTCAAAATCCCCGAAAAGGAAGCCGGCGACACAGCAACCGACACAAGGCCCCGGAGTACGAACCCAGTGATTGTGAGAGAAGCGGAAGGGGCGCCCCCGAAGTAACCAGAACAGACACCGAAGCCAAGCCCAACCCAGTGGGTAGACCAGTATGGCGAAGTTAAAACTCCTGCACAACTGCTCGAGCAACCGCCGAGTGACCTGGGACCGCAGCCTCAGCAACACCTCCGGAGGGATAGACATGGAAGTAGTCCAAGAGTCCCAAACAAGATCTAGCCAAGTCCGAACCTGGGACGGAACCAGATGGGACTTCCTCCAGTTCACCAGGAACCTGAACCAGGTGAGCTGGGAAGGAACCACACCCCTGGCAAGCAGACTGACTGGGAGCCCACACTAGCCAGTCCTTGAGGTAGGCCAGGTGCCAGATTCATGCCAAAAGGAAGGTAACGAAAGCAGTAAGCCTGATACTCCACCAAGAAACCTAGCCAGTCTCTATACCCCGGATGAATAGGGATGTGCCAATACGCGTCCTTGAAAGGTCCAGGAACACCATTCAGACACCCGGCTCCAAAAAAAGCTGGGCCTGAAACAGTGGTCATCTGAAAGAAGGGGCAAGGAATCCAGGGGTTCAGATGAGACAAGTCCAGATGGAACCACAGGTCCGCACAGTCCCGTTTCGACACTGGGAATAGGTGAGAAACCCACCTGAGGGATGGGGTCGTTTAGACCATGCCCAAATGCACCTACTCCGAGATGACCTGACGAAGCGCAAGGGAAGAAGCCAGCCCTGTCAGCCCTGAACCTCATCCCCCTCGAAGGACTCGCCCAACCCCACCGCAGGCCGGATGACGCAACTGAAAATGCACACAAATTGTGGGACCACGCGCGAGCAAACAGAGGGAGCTTTCCCCCCATCCACCCATCAGTGGGACGAACCGTGAAAGGGTCGACTTCCCTTACGAGAAGCCGGCCGACGAACAGAGCAATCATCGCACCGACCAGACGATGCTGGCTCTGAAGCTAGCACCAAAGGCCCACCTCGACCAGTGGAACCCTGAGCCCTGGCACAACCCTTCCTAGGAGACCGAGAACGGCCGCCACAGAGAACCAACAAGTCCGACATAGGAAAACTACTAGATGAAGCCACCTGCAGAAACTACGTGACAGCAAACTCCACAAATGGCAATGGACAAAACAGTGACAAAAGCCTAAGAGCCAGGACCCAAGCGGAATCCAAAGACAGAGCGAGCACAGCCTGATGGTATGTAAGATGAGAAGCAAAGAACAGAGACACCACCTCCTTCAGGAAAGGCACAAACAGCTTCAACAGTGCAGCCAACGTCCGAGCTGCCAAGGACAACACACCAGACATAGGCCCGGCACTCAACGCCTCCACATCCTCCTCAAATCAGGCTGAACACAGCTCGAGAAGGAAAAAGAAGCGCAAAACCGAAATCAAATGCCCACGGGCGCACAAATCCTCAGCAACCAAGGACACCGAAAGGGTAGGAACCTGCATGTGCAGCTGCACAAGGCCAACATCCCGAAAAAGCACAGGGGTGAACAAGCAAGCATTAAGGTGCTTAACCCTTAAACTGCGCATGGCGTATATATATACGCCCTGAGTAACATGTCACACAGTGCGCATGGCGTTTATATACGCCATAGGGTGCCAGGCCCGATTCAAATGGCCCGCGGCTACACAGGGTTCACATTAGCTTCCTCAGGGCTCTTGTAAACAGACGCCATTTTTTTAAAAAATCGTGGGCAATATTCTCAGGTGTGAGAGGCACAGTACTGTTGGAGCAACCAAGGCTGGTGCACGCAGCATGAGCGAACAGCATTGCTGTTCAGCTTGTGACCACAGCATCGCCGAAAAATGTCAAAATAAATATATAATTGTTATTATTTAGCGATGACAATATTACAGATGACCCCTGACTGTGATATAAATAACCAGGGTTGTGATAATAGCAGGATTGTTGTAATAATTAGCGCTGTGGGAGGAGTGATGCTGAGAGACGGAGGGAGACAGCATTGTTTACTGTGTGGCCACCTGTTGTTGTTTGCATTCACCATACCAGCTCAGTGGTTCTCTATGGTGAACACAAATGTACATACTTATATATAATGTGTGTATTAGTGTAATAACAGCAAAAGAATTATGCTGGGAGGAGCCATTTGGGTGACGGAGGTGACGTCGTCTGCACGATTTGTCTAGCTCTTTAGAGGGTGGCCACTATGATCTTTGGGCGCACTACAAGCTTAGGTGTACAGTTACGGTGCATAAAACATGTAGATACTTATGTATAATATGTGTATATAGGGTAATAACAATGCAAACAGTATTGTTGGGGAAGAAAGTTTAGTGCGTGTGACCTTGAATGAGTGAGGGAGCCGCCAGCTGTGTATAGCGACGACTCTTAGTGCCTGAACTAACTATATCAGCTTAGCTGTACAGTTGTGGTGAACAAAATATATACATACTTATATATAACGCCTGTATATAGTGTAATAACACCACAAATGGTATTGTTGGGGGAGAAAGTTTAGTGCGTGTGTTGAGGGAGTGGCAGCGATTGGCTGGCTGGTGTGTGGCGGTAACTCTTCGTTGCTTTTCGACTCTCAATACCAACTTAGTGGTTCGTTATGGTGACCAAAACATGCAGATACTTATATATAACCTCTGTATAGAGTGTAATAGCAGCAAAACTATTTGTTTATTGTTTTATAAACATAATAATTAAATCACTAATATGCACACTATACTTTTGAGTATGGCGATTATTCACCACTTTTATTATATAAATATATTACAATACATACTATTGAATAATATTACTGCAAAAAAACTAAGAAAAATCAATCGGAGACATTGAAACAATTAGGTAATAATATCTTTGTGGCAACTCCCACCTGTCAGCGCGGGTGACGCTGACTGGCTCTGACGACCGCTCTGTCAACGCCCACTTCTTGCCAGACGTCCTTGGTCAATTGCGCCCAAAATATGTCGCCTACGATTTTTTTTTATTTTTCCCGTGCTCAGGGGACACAAATTAACATGTTTAGAAGATGAAAAAAAACTCTTGAATTTTTTTTTCTTGCGCACATTGGTGTAAATGTCCCCAGGACCCCTGAGCAGTGTAAGGGTTAAACTCGTCCCCCCAGGTAAACCTGCAGAATGGTAGAAGTTTCTCGCCACTCAAGAATTCGGGTCTGACAGAACCCATGCCACACCCCTAACGAAAAGAAGGGACAGTCTGCCAGCCAGGAAGACTCCGAAACCTCCAAATGCACCCAATACAGGGAAGAAGAACCGAAATCAAATAAGGTCGGATTCATCACGGAGGTGGAATCTGGGTCTCACACAAGGTTAGAGCAAGAGCCTTCCGAAACTCCCATGGGGGAGATACGAGAGGCAGAGACCCTCTAGTAAGATGGATTCAAGGAACCCAAGGGAGCCCGGAACTGAATCCAGGAAGAAGCAAACCCCAAATTAAACTCATACAGGGAAGGGGGAGAGGGTAAGAAAACCCATTCCCCTGCAACAACAAGCCCCGCAAAGAGGGCACCAACACCCAAAGTGGTCAAGGTGGGGGGGGGGGGCCAAGGCCCCCAGGTCGACTCCTCCCAAGCCTCGGGATCCCCAAAGTCGGGTCCCGGGGAAAAGCAGTCCTCCATACCCTTTACCCCTGAAGAAAAGGCAGAGTCTAAGGGAAAGACTGAAAAGAAGGGGGGGACTGCTGGTGAGACTCAGAAGCTTCGGTAGGAGGAACCGCCTTGAATGCCTACGTCCCCAACCCAAATGGGGCAGCCCCCGAAGCTGCCCGAATCTCACTACCAACTAAACCCTTCCCCGACTCCGAAACCCTCAGACGTTTGGGAGCCGGGTGAACAACAGGGAAAGGACCAGGGAGCGCAGACTGAAAGTCGAGGCGACTAACACCTCCCAGGTCTGGGTCCCTATAGCCAAAGCGGGACAGCCGCGGGGCATCCGGGCGGGAAACCAATGTTGCAGCAACATGAACCTAGCATGCAATGCGGATGCTGCCTGTACCCTAACAAACAGTTCTGGAGAACAAGCAGAGAACACGACTCGAAAGACTCTGGATCAAAGGTATCATTGGCCCAATAGGCAGCATGACGGAGGCAAAAGAGGTGACAGTCATCCTGAGAGAAGGGCACACAGCAACCTTCGAACCCACACGAGGTGGACTGGAACTTGGAAGACTCATCCATAGGTCCACCGAGCCCCGACAGGGTTTTCCAGGGCCCGTAGGCAGACTGCTACGGGAAGCCCGGGAAAAGTGTTGTTAACCGGTTAAGACCCAAAGCTAACAAGGGGCAGATCAAAACACAGAAACCCCTACGACATGTACAATCTTGGGGGCCTAGCAGAGGGCCACCAAAATATCAGAAGTAGAACAATAGCCACACCAGGCAGACCTAGTGTGTTATATATTAATAAATCTCATTTATTACCAGGCAATAAAAAAAAACGAAAGAAAAAACCCACAAAAGTACAATGTCACCAGAGGAAACGGAATCGGCCGTCCATAGGTAGGCAGGCAGCACACCTTGATGCTCTAACCAACACAATACCACTCCCTACCCAAGGCCAAACAAGGACCACAAAACCCCACCTGGCCCCAAGGGCGTGGTAAATATTAAGCAGCAAATGCGCCTATGGAAATGGCATCCCGAACGCACCAGAGAAGGGAACCCTAACACGCAAGGGAAGTACTCACAGGGTGCCTAGGAAAGGATGCCCCTAAGTCTCTGGTTGTAGGGTTGGTGAGCTTCAGGCTCTTCTCGGGAGGTGCAGTTTTTCTTCTTTTGGCCTGAGTGAGCACAATGTTTGTTTGAAGCCCTCCCTCTCCTCTTTTTCTGGCAAAGAATGAGTCATTACTGATGCTTGGATGGTTCAGTTGGAGGTGCATCATTTGCTGTGCCCAGTGGTCATTGTATATTGATCTTCATACATCATATATTGATCTTCACCTTTACCTTCATGCCACCAATTCTGCCTCAGTTAGCTGCTTCATGGGTTGATCCTGCTTCCTTGGTTCCCTGCTCCATAGGTTATGCTTCTCAGGACGTCTATAGTGTCAATAAGTCCAGCCAGCCTGTAGTCTATCCTGTTAACCCATGATATTTGTATATATGCTACTCTTGCAGCAGTCTATGCTAACATGTTCTGGGTTGATATTCGGGCACATGGTTTTGGAGGTTTAATACAGTCTTGGCAGCCAGTATTTACTGAATGTTCCAGCTAACCCTTAACTCCACAGCCTTGGTACAACCTATGAATATTATCTTCACATGCTTCACTTTATTGTCATTTCACAACCACTTCATCAGATATCCTTCTAATTGTAATTTTCACAACCAGTATGTGCATATAATCAGTTAAATAACCTAACTTTAAACTGTATTATGGATTAAAAATTTATTGAGCAAAGAATATTCTGAAAATGGTTAGAACAACATTGGTGCATGCCATGATTACTACTCACATTATCTCATAACAGGTCTCAGTGCGTAGAATTCTATGTGACACATCACAACACAGCATAATTCCCCCCTCTTGATAACTCACAGCAGTCACATATCCTGGCCATATTTCCAACCTAAAACATCATTTTAACTTATGATGAGAATTACCAAAATCAGACTATACAATCTGAAACATCAACAAAACAAATAATTGTGCACAATAAAATCACAAGAACATGATGAATTTATGAGAAAATATTGAGACCATAAGATGAGATGAAATCCGCATCCCTGTGCTCCCTCCAAGTATCCAACATCATTAATATCATTTGACAAATCAACAAGCAAAGTATGATGGTACAGCTAATTTTCAAAATATATATATTGATCTAATGATAATGAAATGTACATCAGATCTTCACTACTATATCTGCAATATCAGCATTAGTAACATTCAATATCCATAGGTTAGGTATTTAAGAAAAAAAATAATAATAAGTGTAATAAATACTTCTTTCTGGGAGGGCCTTAGTAGCTACCCCAACGGTATATAGCAGTGACCCTACAGGGTCACATTCAACACACCAGGTTACTAGGACGATATCTACCCCACCAACAAGTGTTTCTCTTGAGGTTATCTTGAGATGTTTTTGGGACTTAGCGTCCCTGCGGCCTGGTCCTTGACCAGGCCTCCTTTTTGTTACAACCCCCCCCCCCCCCCAGGAAGCAGCACATAGCAGCTGTCTAACTCCCAGGTACCTATTTTCTGCTCGGTAACAGGGGCATCAGGGTGAAAGAAACATTTTGCCCATTTGTCTCTGCCCCCACCTGTGATCGAACCCGGAACCTCAGGACTACGAATCCGAAGCGCTGTCCACTCAGCTGTCAGGAGCTGTTAGACAAGAGGCACTGTTTAAAAAAAAAATAGAAAAAAAAAAGAAACAGCGTTGAATGTAATAAAACGCCATTTTCTAGGTGAGTCTCGGAGGCTTATATCCAGGCTTATATCCGGCGATATCCAGGCTGATATGTATTACTCTAAACTTTGGCATCAGTCAGTGTGGGTGGAGTTCTAGGCCTATCGGGGATCACGAGCCAGAACCTGGCCCTCCCTCAGAGAGGCACAAGGAGCAATACCCTATAGAAATGCACATGTGATTTGGAGCATTCTACATCTGCCATCAACTGGGACAGGCACCCAGAAAGAAAGATAAGCGCCTCAAAACAAACCCCTTACTGGTTAAAACAACAATACTGGTTAAAACATCATCGCACCAAAATATTGTGAATATTAGAGTTTACCTGAAAAGCTGTATAGAAAACCACGACCTAACCTAACCTTGGGAGTGTAGGAGGTCAAGCATGTAAATAGCATTTATTGCTTCTTAATTACAATTAGTACTTAACCTATAGCTATATTGATATTACAATTTTATAAAACTAATAAAACAAAATTAAAGTCTTTCAATAAATTATAAGGTAACTCAGGATATTTTCAAATTTTGTATAAAATCTCTATCATTTAATAAAACTGAAAAAGAAATTCTTTATACTGTATTTAAAACTTGTGTATATAGAATTGAACACAAAAACTTCAACCTAAAAAATTTGAGTGTATTAACAGAAAATGAGAATATATGGGGAGGTAAATGTAACAGCACAATTAACAAGTGTATTTATGTACTATGCAGACAGTCAGGAATGTACTTATTACATTTAGTATTCAAACATACTGTCTATTCAGAGGAAGGATTGCAAAACACAAGAAAAACCACAGACCGGAGGGAGGAAGGACTCACCCTGCAAATGGTATTTCGTTACATTCAATGCTGGTTTTCTGGGGAAAGTCTTTACGGCTCCCCAGAGCTACTTCACCAAAGACGAAAATGAGAGGGACGTACCTGGTAGGCAGTTGGTGCTCACATCTCAATCTGAAGCCGAGACAACAGACTGCAACTACCGACCCAAAGCGACACAGGCCCGAATAGGTCCAGGAACATTAACGAGGTAGCATGCAGCCAGGACCCTGTTCGACTGCTAAAAACCCCATGCTCAATTGTCAGACCAGGACATGTTACCGAAGACGGCAGCAGGCGCAGCAAACTTACAAACATCATGGGCACGGGGATAGACCGCAGGCTGGCTAGCCTTAATAACCCTGCGGACGACCTGAGAGACCCGCACCCGAGAACAGGGAAGAAAGGAAACCGGATCAACCCAAAGTGCGTCCCCTGTTCACAGAGGCCGTGGCGAGCAACCGGACACAAACNTAAAAAAGGCTTTCGGCAGAGTTTCCACAGCACGAGGTGTTCTGGAAACTGGAAAATATTGGAGGGGTGACAGTTAAGCTTCTAACATAGATGAAAATTTTCTGACTGATCGAAACATGAGGGCATGATCAGAGGCAATGATCGGACTGGAGAAATGTCACAAGCGGAGTACCACAGGGTTCAGTTCTTGCACCAGTGATGTTTATTGTCTACATAAATGATCTACCAGTGGTATACAGAATTATGAACATGTTTGCTGATGATGCTAAGATAATAGGAAGGATAAGAACTTAGATGATTGTCATGCCCTTCAAGATGACCTGGACAAAATAAGTACATGGAGCGCCACTTGGCAAATGGAATTCAATGTTAATAAATGCCATGTTATGGAATGTGGAATAGGAGAACATAGACCCCACACAACCTATATATTATGTGAGAAATCTTTAAAGAATTCTGATAAAGAAGAGATCTAGGGGTGGTTCTAGAGAGAAAACTATCACCTGAGGACCACAAAGAATATTGTGCGGAGCCTATGCCACGCTTTCCAACTTCAGAATTGCGTTTAAATACATGGATGGCGATATACTAAAGAAATTGTTCACGACTTTTGTTAGGCCAAAGCTAGAATATGCAGCGGTTGTGTGGTGCCCATATCTTAAGAAGCACATCAACAAACTGGAAAAGGTGCAAAGACATGCTACTAAGTGGCTCCCAGAACTGAAGGGCAAGAGCTACGAGGAGAGGTTAGAGGCATTAAATATGCCAAAACTAGAAGACAGAAGAAAAAGAGGTGATATGATCACTACATACAAAATAGTAACAGGAATTGATAAAATCGACAGGAAAGATTTCCTGAGACCTGGAACTTCAAGAATAAGAGGTCATAGATATAAACTGGCTAAACACAGATGCCGAAGAAATATAAGAAAATTCACTTTCGCAAACAGAGTGGTAGACGGTTGGAACAAGTTGGGGGAGAAGGTGGTGGAGGCCAAGACCGTCAGTAGTTTCAAAGCGTTATATGACAAAGAGTGCTGGGAAGACGGGACACCACGAGCGTAGCTCTCATCCTGTAACTACACTTAGGTAATTACACTTAGGTAATTACCCAGCGCCAGTATAACAGTAGCCTGCATCAGCTCAGAATCAGCTGAAGCCAACACAGCAACAGCGAGCACCAGCAAAGCTGATGCAAGCATCTAAAAACATCATGTGTGGAGTGAACAGTTAGAACAAGTGTTAAATTTAAGTGAGTATATAGTGTTAAAATTAAAGTTGCAGTAATTTTAGTGTACAATAGTTTTCATAAACTGCATTGTAGTACTCAAGATACAGCAGAACTACTTAATCAACACAGTGCTAATGGCATAATACACTACAGTAGTATTTACTGTACAGCATTCACAACTCCATGAGACTTCAAGATGGACATAACTCCAACAATAAAGTAAATAACAAATGTAACAGTATTTTTTAGTAGAGTAGTAATATATAGGTACATTATATAATATGATAATGCATTTTTATTGTGTACAAGAAAAAAAGACACCTACGCAAACGCCTCCTGAAGGTCACGTCTTGCAACGAATCCACGCTCCAACGCACTGGGATTGGTCCCATACAGTGCGTTGAATCAAGGTTGTACTGTATTCCATGTAGAAATTGGCAAGAACTTGGGAGAGATGGGGGGGGGAACCTATAGCGACACTGAAGGTTTGAGAGTAGTATTTACCATTGAAAGAGAAAGAGTTAGAGTCAACATAGAGTCTAATGAGTTTGAGGAAAACGTCAGTGGGAAATGGGAGAGGAAGAAGGCCCTCAGTCGCCTTCTGTCTAAGGAAAGAGAACGTCATCAAGGGGATCATTAGTAAACAGAGAGTCGACACCAAAACTAAGACTAAGCATCTTACAGGAGGGCTGCAGGCACAGTCTTTCTATGAAGTCCTGAGAGTGACAAAGGTAAGCAGGAGAAAAAATGACAAGGTAAAGCATCAGAGTTTTAGTTAGCCAAGAGGCAAGAGGATAGTCAACAGAGCCCCCTTGAAGAAATGATAGGACGAAGAGGAATACCAGGTTTTTGAGTCTTAGGTAGACTATAGAAATAAGGAAGAGAAGGGCAGATGACATGAAAACGTTTAATAAGATCGAGGTCAAGAGGACAAAGACTAGAGAGCTGTCTTAGTTTGCGGTTGAAGGAAGTTTTAAGGCGATCCAAAGGGTTAGAATTCAGAGGGGGCATATGTGCGGGAGTCAGAGAGCAAGACATCTGCTTTCTGAAGGTAGTCCTCACAGTCAAGAACAACCACTCAATTGCCTTTGTCGGAACGAAGGATAAGAATAGAGTTGTTAGACTTCGGGGAGGGCAAGGGCAAGCTGGAAGCAACGAGTAAGGTGGTGATTTTTAGAAAACAAGCCGTCAAAAACAGGGATAGGAGCCCCTCTAAAGGCAGACAGATCCGAAAGAGTACTTTCCTGTGAGTTAGAATTGACAAACTTGTCAAAGGAACTAATGAGGTCAATGCCACAGCGCGGGCCAGGGAAAGTAGCAAAAGAAAGACCGAGTCCGAGAAGTTCTTTCTGGTGTTTAGAAAGAGGGGAAGATGAAAGGTTGGTAACACAGTCAGAGAGAGAGAGTATTTAGCCCAAGAATTGTTGGAAATCAGGCATTGTTGTAGTTTGTTGTGTAGTGTGGAGGAGTTGTGGGAAGAGAAGTGAGCAGTGTCAAATGCAATGGGAAATTAGGATATTGCATAGATCACTGGGAAAAGAAGACAGAAAGAGTGCTCTAATGCTCTAATCTTTCTAAAAAACATAACCTAACACAGCTTGCCCTTCCATTTATCTCACCTCTCTCTAGCCTATTTATTGCCTGCATCTACTTCCTCATCACAATCGACTTAAGAATGGTCCAGGACGGACCGAAACGTCGTCGTCCCTTCACCTTCTAGTGTGTGGTCTGGTCAACAAGACAGAAATAGTCTTCACTTTCTAGTGTGATTTGGTCAATATTTCAGAATTATATTTGGCTACTTTAAAAAGTCCCAATAATCATTCAAAGAGTGTATGTTTTTAAGACATTTTTTGCTGTTACGGTGAGCAGCAGTTTCTCTCGGTGGGAAATTGAGGTATGCTCCGCATGCTGCACCTCACCACTAAACTGGGAGACAAACTACATGCAAGGTTAGCTTGTTTCAGTGTTGAGGTCAATGTCGCTCAGGGCCTGGAATGCTTGCATTGGCCTGAGTGCACCAGTTCTGTGGGTCGCGGTGCCACCAAGAATGTCTTTCTCAAAACTTGATATTTGACCTCTACACACTTAAATCCCTAAATCTGTCAGTGGGACCCACATGTATACATGAATTCTTGGCAACAAAAGTGCACTAAGAATATGACAGTAAGAACAATTTCAATAGCTTGAACAAGTGCAGCAGGACAGGGACTAAACATAAAAAAAAAACTGGTTAGAAAACATTGAAAATCTATAACAATTCATACATCTTTAAAAGTTAAACTTGGTTACCATTAAATTTTTCACAAACCTCCTCTCCTTTGTAGTTTTTAAATGTTGATTCAGCATTTTGGTCGAAGAGAATATCATCTATACGGTAGGATCTATTGTTGTACCGAGTAAGAACAATGCAGCCAACTAATACTTTAGCTGCTGCTGCCTTGAAGTTAGATCGCTGCATTTCACACAAGTCAGTCCTAAGTATGAGAATGATCAACTGACTTTTTAGGTCTATGTATGTCCATATTCAGTATGATTTTTACCCAATAGATGAATTCATTATTCAAAGTTATATTGAACCTACATTTCCATATAAACGATTACATGTGACATTAAGCAATCTTCAGGTCAAAGCATTATATCATGAAACCTATAAGAAGCATTAATGACAATTGCAAACTTATATACTATAAAACTTACAGGAACAATTACCCCATCACAAAGTTACTTTAAATATTATACTGTTCTGGTATTATTTGGTTTGTCAAATCTGAACCTTTATGAATACACTTCCTTGCAGAAACCTGTCAACTAAACTTGCTCACATTTTTGGAAACGATAATCAGTTACTCAAAGGCCTTCCGGTGGATGTGGTATACATGGATTTTGCTAAAGCTTTTGAAAAGGTACCACATGAAAGGCTGGCAAAGAAATTACATGGAAAACATGGTCAAATATTAGTATGGATAAAACAATGGTTGAAGGAAAGAAAACAAAGAGTTGTGCTAAATGGAAATGAATCTGAATGGAGAAATGTGATAAGTAGGGTGTCACAAGGATCCACTTTGGGACCTACCCTTTTTGTCACATACATCAATGACATAGATGAAAATCTTACAAACCACAGCATCAAATTTGCAGATGACACAAAGATTTATGGTAAAATGGGAAATGATAATGATATTGAAGCCTTACAAAGAGATCTACATAAACTCCATAAATGGTCAGAAGACTGGCAAATGCTTTTCAATATTGACAAATGCAAGACCATGCATGTGGGACACAACAACCTGCACCACAACTACCAAATTAATAGTATTACATTACAGCAGATTGATGAAGAAAAGGACCTTGGAGTCAAAATCCACCATCCATTAAAAGTTGAACAACAGGTGGGGTGTAGCAGTCAGAAAAGCTAACAAAACTCTTGGGATAATTAATTGTACTTTTGACTAAGGAAAAGAAGGTAATGGTTCAACTGTATAAGTCTTTGGTGCACTCCCATTTGGATTACTGTATCCAAGCATGGCGGCCTCATTTTCAGAAATATATAGCTGTTCTGGAGAAGGTGCAACACCAGACAACAAAAGTCATTCCAGAGCTAAGTCATCTCTCATATCAGGAATGCTTGAAGGCCACAGGGCTAACAACACTGCAAACCAGGCATGACAGGGTGGATCTCATTAAACCCTTTAAAATACTGCAGTGAACAAGTTAGAGGATGTTGATCCAGATATTTTCTTCAGGTCAGATGTAACACAAACAGCAATGGTTTCAAGCTCAACTACCCACAATGCAGGACTGAGAACAGCAGATGTTTTATCACCCACAGGGATAAAACCTAAGACCGCCTACCCGCCGAAGCTGTAACTGCCAAAACTGTGTTGAGTTTTAAAACATACCTGGAAAACATTATCAAGGCAAATGGGTGGGAACTTTCGACAAGCCACCAGCTTCCTGTCCTCAATTGAGACCACTAGGGTTAGTGGCCCTCAGGTAAATCAAGTAAAAATCAGGTAATCAATACCAATACAGTATCTAACTCTTTATGCATTTCTTCCTTCCATCTTACTGCCTTGATTACAACTCTCTCAACTCCCTCTCATAAATTTAAATTAAAAATAAAATAAGTCATTAACACTTTCGCGCTATCGGCGTTCTGAAAAAAAATCATACCCTAAGTGCTATCGGCGTTTCGCGCGCCTAAGCGGTAAGACCAAAAAGTGCATACTCTTTTGACTGTTCTGACACTAATTGTAGGCGTACATATTTAAATTTGGTATCACTCTGTTCGCAATAGAATTGTGTATAAGATCATACCTATAAAATGCCGCCAAAGCATAAGGCATATCGACACCAAATAAAAACCTATTCAGATCACTTGCCGAGAGCGCCAAACAGCAACAAAATGTTTCCACTCTCTTAATGGTTGTGAAGCCCACAGTTGTGCTACAGCGTTAATTTTGGTATCACTGAAATCGCAATAAAATTCTCTACACGGACATATGCATATAAATATAGATTCAATGTCGTAGCCCACCCAAAACAGTGTGGGAAGTGGCCAAAGTGTTACCCGCGGGGGCATATTGGCGAAACTCGCTTTGAAAAGTGTATATTCAATTCACTGTCCTGACATTATTTTTCGATATATGTATTTCATTTTTGTTCCAACGTGTTCGCAATAGAATGTTCTATAAGAACATAAGTATTAAAGGTCACATAAGGATGCGTTCGACCGGCAACATACATAAAAACTATGTCGATTATACTCATGGTGTCAATAATACAATTGTTTTACCACGATGATTCACTGCCACACCGTTTTCTTTAATAAGCTGTTTGGCTATTAGAAAAAACGTAAATTTCATGGCAAGCATTTGTAAACTATCCCCAACAAAATCGGATAATAAATGGAATTAATACAAATATTTTTTCTCTTGACTCCATGAGTAGTCATTATCGCGTAGCCGTAATAAAATTAGATGACGACCGTGATCCCCACTGATGCATGAAAGTGTTAAGAGGACTGAAACACTCATTCCTAAGTGTCTCTTCATTTACCATGAAGAGTTCATACCCAGCCATGGTTCACACAGAATACTGTTCACAAGCCTAGCTCTACTAAACTTTTGCCCCAATGTGACAACTTTCAAATGATCTTGGCACGTTGTTGGAAAGACGAAACAGTAGAGACTAGCTCAGTCCACCAATAAGAGAAATGGCTCACTATGACACCAAAGAGGCAGTGTAAATCTCTCAACAACACAAGAGGCAGTCAGGTCACCACTCCAGTGGAAGAGAAGCCAGAGCTAGCACATAACCCCATGACATCTAAGCAAACTCATGAAAGCAGGGACCAGAATGATGGAGGTGGGAGCATCTTGTAATGAATGTAATGAAATGCCGTTTTCTGGGTGAGCCCCAGAGGCTCCCTGGAGCTATCAGGCTAATGTGTGATATATAAACCGGGGCATTAGTCTATGGAGTTCAGCCTACCGGGACCATGAGCCAGAACCTGGCCCCCTTCAGAGAGGTTTCAGGGAGCAGTGGCCCTGGAAAACCCCCTGTGGTTGAGGGTTTTCCTTATCTGCCTTTGACCGGGGTAGGCATGCAGAAGGTAGGATAACAAAACAAACAACACATGGTAAGAATATTACAACTAATAACCACAAAAGAGAGGGAGAACTCCCTCCAAACCCAAGGAAACAAGCAAACGTCACATTCCCTCCCGTGCGCGCTCGTCCGTGCAGCCTTCCTTCTCTGAGATGGGATGGGGGAGCCGGCCGGATCTCCCCAAAGCCAGCTACTAGCACTCCAGCTCGGAAGCTAAGCATTAAA